>LYNE01000708.1:39118-54329 GCA_001662545.1 Rosa x damascena
AATGGCAAACATCTTTCCATGTCAAATCATCATTTCGCACCACAACAGGAGGTACTGGCACAATTATAAGCCAACTGTCAGAATAGTACACTAAAGGAACAAAATCAAATTATTATTCTTGCAGAACTGAGTAAACATCAGTATGCTCTATTCCTATCTTATGGATCAACTCCATTTTATTACAAGAAATATACCATTTTTTTTTTTAACCAAGACAGAACCTTTTTCCTGTAAGAAGCAATGTTCAGTTCTCCTTATGGCTATATTTGTAGCAAGATGGACATGCTTATTGTCATTTGCCAGTGTAAACTACATCAGGACACATTAGAAGAATCTACCAACTTAGCACACAAACATTGAATACAGTATTGCGATTCGATATAAAATAAAGATATCAGATAGTGCTCAATCAGAGATGATCAGAGCATGTTAAAGATAATAAGAATAATTGTAACCCCTGGAAACAATGAGTGGTAGGCATGGAGATAGATATGTAGGTTCATTAGATACAAAGGAAAAGGGAGGGAAAGAGAGCTCACATACAGCCATTAATGACAGACAGCTCCTGGTATATATTGTATGTGTAGCTATCATAGTTGTCAATCAATAATGTCCTCACAAATTCCAACTTCCGACCAGGTGCCTCCAGTTGTTTCTTTCCCACATGTGATTCTTGTATGTGCTGAGGCATCAAATTGCTAGACATCACCAGCTTCCTCGTATCATGATTAGATGCTTGAGCATTAACCTTCTTAACAAAATTATCAACCTTCACCGACGGTTCAGGCTCTAGTATATTCTTGTTTGTACGTCTGGGCAACCCCTCAACAACAGGATATCTAAGCTCAGAAGATGATGAACACAAGGTGAACTTCATATTTCTTTTCAATGGTGAATATCAAATTTACACAAGAGTGTGCATCACAGAGCTCCTGCAACACAGCAATGTACACAATTAGATGTGCCCCCTATAATTCAATATGCTATGCGAAGCAATTTAGGACTTTGGTCTTCAGTTTCTCTATACACCTACATCCATTTATCAAGTAGAGCAAATCCACTCATTACCCTTAACATGGTGTGCATTACCACTTAAGTCATTGTGTCCCATTATATATACTTAATGACAACATCAGACTCTCCATAAGATACATAATCACTATAATAGATAATGCCCAACACACACATTATCTACATGACACAATCGTTTAAGGCTAAAGTTGGCGAGCAAAATTGTCTTTGGTTTGTCCTGGCAGTAGATAAGTTGATATGATTATTAAGTAACTTGAAGATGAATCAATGAGCAGTGCGTCAAATAGAACAAAACAAAACAGGAACAACTTAGAAGTTCAGGGCCTACAGGCATACTCATACTATGGTTTGCTTCCAACACAATTCAGCATGACCATTATACTAATGAGCTCAACCAATAGCAGTTACTATAATAGCAACCGCTAAACCAATGAACGAAACAGCCAAATGGGTTCATCTCCTTCCTTCACCACGCATCAAGATACAAACTTTCCACACTAGAAATCACTAAGCTTCACAACAAACTACAAAGCTGGCATAAGAAAAAACTCTTGCGAACCCAAAAAGTTCAATACACAGCCAAATACAACAACCCTTTATTCTGTTTTACAAATCCCAGATTGAAAAGCATGAAACTTGATTGAAAAGCATGAAACTTTATTGTAAAGCAAGAAACTTTCAGACACAACAAAAGCTTCAAATGACGAGAAGCTAACCTCAAGAGCCAGAAGAGAGAGATGTGATCCTTATTGGGTCATTTAGTAAAAAGGGATTGGAAGGAGAGGCGGCGAAGCAGAGGCTTTATTGGCAATGGGGTTAGTTGGTAGTGGAGGAGGAGGAGAGGCACAGACGACCATGGAAACTAGGGAAAGAGGAATGTGGGACCTGCCGCCACCGTACCTGATACGGACAGAAAAGAGTGAGGTGAGTCCCCAGAATCCAGATTCAATGGAGAGGAATCCTGGGCCGCATATCGCGGGTTGATCTTTCGAATTCAAAAGGGTGGGTAGGGAAGCACAACCTTTTCTTTGTTTTCTTGTTTTAATAAATTTGGACTGTCACTTGCTAACATTTTTTATACACAATTTGACCATGACCATGCTATTGGAAAAATAAGTAACCTCTAAAAAGATCCTCTTTTGATTTTCCGATGATTGTCTATGGCCGAGTTTTTACCTTCTCAATAAGAGCAGAGGAATTTTGATTAGCAAATGGCTAAGTTTATTTATTTGTTATAGTTGAGGGGTATAAAATAAATTAGTAGGCTTTATAAAAAAGATGTGTTTACTTCAGCAAATGAATAACATGATCAAACTTTTAAGAATGTGCATTAACTGTATAATATGATTTGAGTGACAGTTAAAAAATTAGAAAAAATAGAATGTGCATTATGTTGAAGGAAAACCTAATTTGTGTTTAGCCCAAACTCTAGGTTACTTGACCTAGTGGTAATAGGATTTAATTAGAAGGATCTAGAATCCTAATCAATGTAGAATTACTTTCCTTGTATGATTGAGATTCTATGCATTGTAATCCTCTATATAAAGAGGCCCCTATTATCAATGAGAATACACAGCAAATTCCTCTAAAATTCAGTTTCTCTACAACACATTACATATTTTTAGTCAGATTATAATTTTTTCTATTTTTGTAGCCCCGGCCACAAAAATAGAAAATATTATAATTAAATCATGATTTGAGCCAATATAATCAGATAATTGCAGTAATATTAAATTCTTTTAATAAATGGTAAGAAAGAGTAAAAACAGAAGAATATGGTAAGAAAGTAGGGATAGATTCAATACTAAACCGATCCATTTTTCCCCAAACCGTTGCCGAACCGACCTATGACAGTATTAGGATTTTCAAACCGCCACCGATCCAAATAACCGGTATACCGACAAGTCGGTAACCGAAAATCTCAGTTTGGTATCGGTCGGTAACCGGTAATTGCAAGCAAACTCCATGAATTGAGAAGAAGATGGCTTCCAGATCTGTTGGAGAAGAAGATGAAAAAAACAGGGACGAGAAAGAAGAAACAGAAGAATTTAGAGGGCATGTTCTTCTTCCTCCGTCGAATTAGCAGAGGTTGTTGAGGCTCACGCTCCAAGCCTAGCATCGTTACTTCAACGCCGAGCCCCACCACTCCTCACCCAGCTCCGTCATCGAGGATAACGCCAGTGAAGGAACAAAAAAAATATACTGATCGCATAACTAACAATCCATGGTGATCGAAAACGGGATTTTGGTGATTTGGGTTTTTGAGGTTTTGATTTATTTGTAAGAGTTGAAATAGTTGCTTGTGTGATTCTGGAATTGTTGCTGGTTTCCAGAAAGAAATTCTGGAACGAGAGAGAAGACAATGCTGGAACGATGGGTTTTCGCTTTTCCTTTTGGTTTTTTACTTCTATCACTTAAGAAACTAATAAATATAAAATTTGTAGA
This sequence comes from Rosa x damascena, assembly GCA_001662545.1. Lineage (NCBI taxonomy): Eukaryota > Viridiplantae > Streptophyta > Magnoliopsida > Rosales > Rosaceae > Rosa > Rosa x damascena. The sequence continues at coordinate 42,596 of LYNE01000708.1, forward strand.
CCATATGTTGAGAGTAACTTGTAATGCAGTGGTTAGGATTAGAATCTCTGTCTATGAGAAGAAGAGTTTGAGTCGCGCCTTCAGCCAATTTTCATTTTATTTATATATATATATATATATATATATATATATTGTGTAAGAGTAATGAGTGCAACTCGTGGTCCAGTAGTTGGGATCAGAGTCTCTGTATGAGAGGAGAGGGGTTCGAGTCCCGACTTCGACAAATCATTTTGTATATAGATTGTGTATATATACACCATACCGTAGCCGAGCTGAAGGAAGCCAAATGGTACGGCTTAGCAGAGCCGCAAGCCTGCAAGCCGAGTCTTCAGCCCAAAGCGGTTAAGGCCGGTTCGAAATTCGACTAGTTCGGCCCAAATTTCCAGCCCTATAAGAAAGAGTATTACTAATTTATTTTTTTTAACTTACAAAATTTGAGTCATACAGTTTTTCGTTAATGAGAGTCGTGTACTGTTCCCTTTAGTGAGAGAAGCTCCTGCTTCTCTCTTACTCAATCTCTCTCTTCTCTGCAACAACTTTTTCTTCTTTGATTTTCCTCACCCATGTGGTGATTCCTCACCCTCTGTGGTGATTCCTCATCCTCTGTGGTGATTCTCACCCAAGTGGTGTTTTGATTTCCTTGTTTTCCTCTTCTTTTGCATCTGATTTTTGTCCTCACTGTTCAAATTTGTTTTTAAATCTTAGATCTGAATCTCTAAGATATACTCTCAGATTTGTTCTCATGGTCATTCTCAATTTTTGTTCTGCCTTTGCTCCTCAAGATGTCCAAACCGTGAACAAATCTCCTTCTTCTTGTCGACCTTGCCTGCCATGGAAACTCGTACTCCTCTGTAACCACCTCTTCAGATCTCAGGTTTCTTTGCTAAGATCTATTTTGGTTTGGTTGTTGTTATCCTTTTATGCGAGATCTTCTCGTAATCGGTCAACTGGAGAATGTATGGCGGCTATGTCAGTATCCTCACCTCTGCAGACCACCCTTGGTTACCAACCCTCGCTCATGATTTCCGTCGGATCTCCAGTGTCAAATCTGCTATGGCGGCTGCAAGTTGGAGATGAAGAAGCTTTGATTAGGATTTGGGTTTTTTGGGCTACTTAGGCCTCTATGTTTTCAATTGTTTCTTTTCTTATATTTTGATTTCTCTAGTCTTGCTTGTTTTGCCAGTTGACTATGTGAATCATGCTTTGCAGACTTCGTCTGTATTGGGCTGTGTCCCTTGTACTGTTGTTTGGCTTTGAGTCTTGTTAATTAATGCTACCTTTTGACCAAAAAAAAAACAAACTTACAAAATTTGGAGACCCATTATATTTGTAGACCCTAGGCACAAGCCTATTTCGCCTAGGCCCAGGGTCGGCACTCCCCCTAGGGTAACTTTCATAGTCAGGAGACTAAGGGTGCGTATGGGGGGGATTTTAGCTCCCCTGCTTATAAGCAACAACACCCAAAATGTTTGGTGACGTGGCTTCTTGGCAGCCTTTTCCAGAAGCAGCTGCTTTTTTTGTCGAAAAGCAGAAGCCAGCTAACCCTAGCTTTTAGAATCAGAAGCCACTTGGGATACTATAGCGCTAAATACTGTTCATTAATGACTCTTTCGTAATACCGTCTCGTACCCTCCCTCCCTTGAACAAATTACACACAACCATGGAAGGAGACACCGCTCTTCTCTTCAGACGCACTCAAATCTCCCTCTGACCTCTCTTTCTTCTGTCTTCGTCATTCTACAATGCGGCTCTGAGTTCAAAATCGTAGCCTCAATCAAGCAACGCGACATGGAAATTTGAATGAGGGTTAGTGTTCTTAAAGTTTACGACTTTGTTGATCTTCTGAAATTTTGATGCCCATAAATGGTACTTAAGGTTTTATGCATAAATTGGGGCAATTCTATCTTTAGTTGAATGTTGGACGCACTTGTTTTTGATATATCTAGATGCTTATTAAGATCTAATATCTGGGTTTGGGCATTAGTTTTCAGTTTGAACCCATTTACTTGCTTTCTTCATCAATGAGTTGCAGTTGTATCAATTATTGGTTGTGGCATTGCTCCAATATCTTTGTCCTTGTTTATCATAGAAACATTTGTATATAGAGCTGTTATTTTCAGTCTGGTAGGAGTTTCAATGCAATTTGATATTGAATTTCACATGAACTTCTCTCTTGTGTGTGTATTTGTTTCTGTAGTTGCAATATTGAGGATATGCGTATCTCATTAAGAATTCAAAATCCTGGATTGATCTCTCAGACCTTAGTTACAGAATTGATTTATTTTGGTCAAGTAGTTAAAAAAATTGTTATACTTGAGTTATCCTTTTTGAAGATTTTCTCAAAACCTTGGATGTCTTGAGATGTGTTAATTTACTCACTGCAAGTTCCATTGCATATATATATATATATATATATATATATATATGTTCTGTGTTTTAGGGATATGAGTGGTAGACATGTTCATTTGGGTTCAATTTTGTTCTGGATAAAAATACTTAATCATCTGTCTTAAATTCATATACCTTCCCCCTCTCACTGAGATGTTACTTGTCCTTGATGTTTATCTTAAATTCAAATAAGCTTCGGGTCGTTTCTATCTAAGTATGAATTTGTGAAGCAAGATCTTACTGTGTATTTCATGCATGAATGTGAACATTGCACATTTGATGATTCATGCATGAATGTGAACATTGTGATTTACCAATGTAGTTGCAGGATTTCTTGTATTATGTATATGCATGTGTATGTTCATTTTGTTGGATATACATGTTGTCTGCATTTATATGTTGGGCTCAGAGGAGGCAATAAGGAATAGTTCCCCTCCCTTGAAACATTTACAATTGTTTTTGTGTTTGTGTTTGTCTTCTTTCCTGCCATCTTGAATATATAACCTTGTGTTTGAGGTGTTACTTTGCAACATGAAATTTGTGCTTTTGTTCACCATCTAGTGTCAATTCATAGTTTATGCTACAATATATTGCTAAGAGAAATATGTGTATATTCTACAGAGGCTTATTTATCCATTGTACTATTTTCAGAAGTTCAATATCATTTGAGGAAGCATTGTTATAGATTCGATTTCATGAGTCTGTTACCTAGGATGCACGTGACTAGTTCTAGCTAAAAGCACATAATGTTGTATATGTTTTCTGTTTCTTTGATCTATTCATCCATTTTCAAATTTTAATTGGGTTTGTTGCATATTTGAAGGAGATCCTGCTCATGCTTTTACGTGTTAACCTTCAAATCCTTGCAGAAAGTTAGGATATGGAAATCTTGGATTGTTGTTATTTTATCAACAATATGATCCAGCACTTCAAACTTGCAAGTTTCTGACGAGTGTTGGGAAGATGAATGCTTTCGGACAAAAATTGTCATATATACACAAGCTTGAAGCCCTAATGTAGAGGTCTTTGTAACAATCTTGTAGCCGAGACTCTGACTCTTTGGTCCCCCATCAAAATTTGGCCTGGTGGGATGTGCATAATTGTTGTATAATGCTGTATTTTGTAGATTTTTTTTCTTTTTTTCTTTTTCTTTTAGTGTAATGTCAAGCTCAGCTGTAAGTAACTGTACATTGAAGAGGAATAAGATTTTCTTACTGTATTTGTAGATACTAGTGTTCTGTACTCCAATTGTTATTAATGTTACTAATATATTTGTATAAGTTATTTTTAAATTTGTCCAATATTAATCATATGGTCATCATTATTATTATTTTTTTTTTAAAGAAGGGCTGGTGCAGCTACCCTCAAGCCTTGATTAATGAAACGGCTGAATATAAGGGGGGGGACATTGAGCCTAACTCATGATTACAATAAGCAACTAGAGTATGTCCCGAAATAATATCAGGAATCTTTACACAATTCTTGTATTCTAACAAGCACCAACTAGCAAAGAGCGCTCTACGGGCTGCTCCATTTACTTTGAAATAGCAGTGACATAACAGAAAGATAACTCGATATGTAACACGATCACAACGTAGCATAATTGCCAGCTTTAGCACAGCTTTACTACTATGTTGCCGCCAGATGATAAATCTGACGACACTTAGCTTCATCCTGCCACTAGGAGGTTGCGACCATTTGACAAAGCAAGGAACTCGCCGCCTACCTAGAGCAGACAAGGCACTTTGAGTGCACACACAGGCAAACAGCCTGACTAGCCCTATGCAACACAAATAGGGACTTATTGCTCTCAAAATGCGCAAAACAACTGAAAAACATAAAATAATAAAAACGATAAAGATAATAACAGCCTGGGCAAGGCCCACAAAGTGAGCCCAAACCCAATCTACTGCCTAGATTGGGCCCACATACAGCACCCAAGCCCAGACGACCAAAAACAAAAGGGATCCAGCCCTCCCGGCCCAAATCAGTAGCTGCAGCGCCATGCTACCAGAACCGCCTCCCCACCATCGGCGCTAGGCACCCAACACGCCTCTGTCGTCGTCCGACCTTCGCTAGATAACTGTAAACATCTCAGTCCACCCACCACCTGCCATGGCATGGAAATTCTGCAAGCCGAATTGGATTGAACGTCCGAGCACCACCAGCCAACCCAACCTGCCATCGATCCAAACCGGCCTTCGATCTGATCCAGTCGGCCATCGAATCTGGCCCACCGATCACTGATTGCCACCAGAAGCAGCTCCGACCCTGCAAATTCCCAATCCCCCTCCGATCCCAGCCCACATCCATGAGACAACCACTCCCGTCGAGCGAGAGAGACGAAGCAGAACTCCTTTCAATCTAATCCTCCGAGCTTGAGGCACCTCCCTAACACAAACCACCCGTCCGACCTCACCCACCATGCCCCGGTTAGGCTAGAAACCATCGCTGGCACCGACGCGCAGCCGGACAGGCACTTGTACAACAAACGGCATCCTCTAGGGTTTTTTTTCTAGAGAGAGAGTTTAAAGAGAATAGACAGATGCTTAATTTGACCAATAGACTAGTGTTCGTACAGCGGGGGTCATCATGATTTATAAAATTGAAAGTTGACAAAAATGAATAAGGACATAATAAAGATTAAAAATAATAACAAAAGCATTTGAACAACATTGTATTACCAACACAATTAATGCAAAATAATCTCTCATGTCCAATTTGATCATTCCACAAACAAAAAACACAAGCCAGTTTGAGTTTACCAAACACTTTACCACTACTTTTACCACTGACAGCACTTATAAAAAGCCAGTTTATCAAATACTCAGCTGCTTTGCTTTTCAGCTACTTATTCTCATAAATAAGCATAAGTCAGCTTTTCTGAAAAGCACAGCCATACCAAACATAGCCTAAGCTTCCAAGACTACTGACTACGACAACATCTCTTTCATTAGTCATGTTATATAGGAGAGTGTTGCTATTGGGACCTCCAAATCTGCTCACTTGACCTCACTCTATTATGAATTATTAAATGACATATATAACCTACTATAAAATGACTATTAAGGACAATAATTATACCAAAAAATATTACATTGATTTTCTATAGATTTTTCAATTCAATAATATTAGATTGCATTTATTATTTTCATTATCTATTTTCATTTTTTCAATTTCACTACATACTCATTAAAGGATAAAAAACCCTAAGGCTGCCGCGTTTTCTCTCGTGCTGCCACCAAAGCCAGATTCCTTCTCCGGCACCGCACTAGTTCCCTCCCAATGCATCAAGGAAACGTATTAGTATGGAATTGCATAGGCATCGTCAATCTGGAGACGTAGAGGGCGTTGCTTGATATGGTGCAAGCCAAAAAACCAAGCTTCCTTTTCCTCTCGGAAACATTAGCGAAGAAAAACCTCATTGACTCTATCACCACAAAACTAGGTTTTAAGGGAGGGTTCTGTGTTCCAAAAGAGAAAGAGTTGCAGGGACTGGCGCTCTTCTGGAATGATGATACGCATGTGGACATCAGAAACTACTCCCCGCATCACATCGACGCCATGATAGGAAAACCGGGTATGGATCTGTGGCGCTTCACTGGCATTTATGGTGTCGCTGCTCGGGATGGTAGAGATAGAACCTGGTCTCTGATCAAAACCCTAGCAACGCAACCTTGCTCATTGCCATGGTTGATGGCCAGTGACATTAATGAAATTATGAGCAATGCTGACAAGTCTGGGGGGCCTCCTAGGGCAGCTGCTGCAATGGAGAAGTTTCGTCAAACTATGTCTACCTGTGGTTTCATTGACATGGGCTTTGTTGGCGGGAGATTCACTTAGTCGAACAAGTATACAAAGGAGCCTCTGGATCGAGGCTTCCAGTCCACTCAATGGAGAAGGAGATTTCCTTATAGGAGGGTGGTGACGCTTCCTCCTTCTGAATCAGATCACAGTCCCTTACTCGTTAAGGTTAGGGATGAAAGACTGGCAAGGATTACTTGTGCGCGAAGGTTCCAGTTTGAGGAAGCTTGGTTTGGGAATGAAGCATGAACAAACATCATCACACAAGCATGGGCTACTCCTACTACTGGAAACGCATTACTGCAGCTAGGACACAAAATAAAATATGCTAGACGAAGACTTATGAATTGGCATCAAATTGACTTTAATAAACTGAAGATTAACATGTGTATTTTGTAAGAAAAGTTGAATGATTTAATGAGACGGCCCTACTCTCTGGCATTGTATGAGGAACAGAGGGTGTTGCATGTCCAGTATAGCCAACTTCTTTCTCAACAAGAGAAGTACTGGAGGCAAAGATCGAAGGTTATGTGGCTCAAGGATGGGGACCGTAATTCTACTTTTTTTCATAGAAGAGCCAGTAACAGGAGAGCAAAGAATACCATAAAAGGTTTATCTGATGAGTTTGGGGATGGCAATCTGCCCCTACGGAAATACAAAGACTTTTGTTATATTACTTCAAACAGGTGTTCTCAACTGAAGGAGTGGATTCTGATGCCATAGCGAAAGTTGTTGAAGCTACTCCAGTAAAGGTAACGGAGGATATGAATGTTGAATTGCTAAAGCCGGTTTTTGATGAGGAAATTAGGAAGGCGTTGTTCTAAATGTACCCTTCTAAGAGTCTGGGACCTGATGGTATGTCCCCATTCTTTTTTCAGAAATTTTGGAATATTGTAAGCAATTATGTTTGTAATGCAGTTCGTGATCTACTTGAAAGAGGGGAGATTTGGCCTGAATCAAACTTCACTCACTTATGTCTTATCCCAAAGCAGAAAGACCCAAATGAGGCCTCTCACTTTCAGCCAATTGCACTATGTAATGTCATTTGCTGGATAAGCTCCAAAGTGGTAGCCAATAGACTGAAGTTGATGTTACCGGATATTATTTCTCCATTGCAAAGTGCATATGTCCCTAGGAGACTTATCTCGGACAACACTTTGGTGGCCACAGAAGCAGCGCATTTTATGCATAAGTTGAGGAAGCATGAAACATGCTTTTTTTTTCTCTGAAACTTGATATTAGTAAGGCCTATGATAGGCTTGAATGGAAATTAATCGAAGTAATCCTTTCTAAAATCGGTTTTGCATCACAGTGGATCAACATCATTATGACTAGTGTTACATCAGTCAATTACTTTATCTTGGTACAAGGTGAGCCAACTCCAGCGATTGTTCATACCCGAGGAATCAGACAAGGTGATCCCTTATCACCTTACCTTTTTATTTTATGTAGTGAAGGCATGTCGTCGTTAATTTCTGCAGCAGTTGACCAGAATGTTATTCATGGTCTTACTCTGTGCCCTCAGGCCCCTACACTTCATCATCTTCTCTTTGCTGATGATATTATATTATTTGGTATGCTACAAATGAGGAGTGTTTTCAGTTTAGAAGCATACTTGATATTTATGAAAAAGCGTCAGGCCAACGGGTGAATTTTCAAAAAAGCAGTGTCATATTTAGCAAAAGTGTGCACCCTTCTAGACAGTTGGAGATGGCTTCAATTTTAGAGGTCAAGTGTGTAAAGGAGCATGACCGGTACCTGGGTTTGCCCATGAGAATTGGAAAGTCAAAGTCGGCAATCTTTGCATATATCAAAGAGAGGCTCATGAAAAAATTGGTGAGTTGGAAGGCCTTACTTAGCTCTGCAGGAAATGAAATTTTGATAAAAGCCATTGCCCAAATGATGCCTTCGTATGCAATGAATTGTTTCTTATTGCCTAAGGGTTTATGTGATGACATTCACCAGTTATGTGCTTCTTTTTTCTGGGGTGATACTAATGAGAAAAAAAAGATACATTGGCGGAGTTGGGATAAGCTGTGTCTTACAAAACAGGAGGGCGGAATGGGATTCAAAAACATATATGCCTACAATTTAGCAATGCTGGCCAAACAAGGCTGGAGGCTGGTGTCTAACCCCAACTCTTTAATTACACGATTGTACAAAGCCAAATACCATCCCAACTGCTCGTTTTGGGAAGCGGAAGTAGGAGAGGCTCCTTCATTCTGCTGGAGGACTATTTTGAATGGATGACCGATTCTAAAAGCGGGGTTCAGTGGAGAGTGGAAAATGGTAATCACATTATAATGTGGCACGATAAGTGGATCCCGGATTGTCCTCAGTATCTCGTACAAAAACTGGCAGGATGTGCTCTCACCAAAGTCTCTGACCTAATTGATGGTTCCACAAAGAAATGGTGTGTGTCTTTGGTAAAATCAGTTTTTACTGCTCCTGTTGCTGATACGATCCTATGTATCCCTCTTAGCAGTCAGGGTATGGAAGATATCATTAGTTGGAATCTTGAGCGTCGAGGTTTTTACTCAGTTCGTACTGCATATTGGATAGCTAGGGCGGTGGTGCTTGATAATTGTTTGGCCTCTCCTTCTAGTGGTGATCCTTATTCGAAGCTGTGGAAAAGATTGTGGAAGGCACAAGTGCCAGGCAAGGTTCAAATATGCATGTGGCGTGCATGCAATGATTTCTTACCAACTCGAGCCAAACTGAAAACCAAAGGCTACACCGGAGATTTAAGTTGTGTATTGTGTTCACATCAATATGAGAACTGCGGCCACATGTTCTGTAAGTGCCCCATTGCTAACTCCATTTTATCGGCTCCACCTTTTAATTTGAGTGAAAGTCTTCTTCCAAATATCCATTTCAAGGAATGGATGTTGGAGAGGGCCCTTCACCTTAAACCTGATATCTTTGAGAAGCTAGTCACAATAGGAACAATAAATTATGGAATGATGCTTGTCAGTCAACAAGTGATTTAGTGTTGGGAGCATTCACATGGTTGGAGGAGTTTCAGAAGGCTAGACAACTAGATGCTAAGCCAAAACAACCTCGTCCAAGCAAAAGATGGGTACCAGCTACCAATGGCAAGTGGAAAATGAATGCAAATGGCAGTTTTTTGCCTATAAATACCGTGGGTAGAGTTGGGGTTGTGCTACGTAATGTGCTGGGAGGTTCTGTGCTGCGCTAGCATCCCCGATTATACATGTTTCATCTCTAAAGCAAGTTGAGCTAAATGATATTAAGCAAGGTCTGCTTTTACTGCAACAATTGCAAGTTGACAAGGCCATTGTGGAAACAAATTGTTTACAAGCTACTTTGGACGTCACTGATGTGCATTATACCAGATTGCCTGAAAGAGGTTTATTGAATGATATAAAGCAGCTCCTCAAACACATGCCAAGGGTGTCAATTGAGTATGCCCCCAAAACGTGCAATCTTGTAGCACACCGTTTAGCTAACATAGCCTATGAGGCTAGTACTGGTTCTTATTGGTTTGATAGTGCACCAGATTGCATTCTGGATGTGCTTGCATTTGATTGTATTCAACCCGATTAGGGGCTCTTATAAAAGTCATTTCATTCAAAAAAGAAAAAGAAAAAAAACATACACATTAAAGCATTCATATTTATATATATATATATAATAAGAATTAAAACTATGATTATGTGACATAAAAATATGAGTTAAATACTGTTTACTCCCTATACTTATAGGGTTTCGTCGTTTCAGTCCCTGACCTTCGAATTTCACCTAAAAAGTCCATGAACTCTCAATTTCCTCCCAATTGGTCCTTGCCGTCAAATATCCGTTAAAGACTCCGTTACATTGCTTACGTGGCGGTCATGTCCCCCCTAAAAGGTCTATTTTACCCTCACTTAAAAGAAAAAATTGTCTCTCTTTTTCTTCTTTTTTCTTTCTTTCTTTTCTTTTCTCTTTACCTCTTCTTTTCCAGCTCTCTCCCTTCCTTCTCTCCTTGTTACTGTTTATCTCCATCTCAAAATAGATGGGCTTCGCAATCGTAAACCCTAGCACTTGCGCATATTCGCATCCCTTTGCACCTGAAACCAAATTCCATCACCTTAAACCCTCTTCCATATTCACCAAATTCCAACACTTGAAACCAAATTCCCTCACCTACCAAAAACCTTATTTCCGTGTACACTGTACCTTGCTTCCTCAGAAACCACTGACCCCAAATCCTTCTTTCTCCGATTCTTCGCAGCCCTGATTCGATTTCCTCTATTCAGCTCTCAATTCCAGCTCTCAATTCGTTAGAGTTTCATTTTCGTGAAGTGAATGCTGGTTTTTTTGTGAGCTCTGAACTCAGCGCTTCGATCTGATGGAGGCGGGGACAATGGCGATCGCCGCCGGAGCTACTGTGATTATGTATTACATGTTTGGCCGGAGAGAGTCGTCCATAGATGGAGTTGAGGACGAAGACGACGACAAGTGGAGCAGAGATTATAGGCGCGAGGAGGCTTTCTCAGCGACCGCTCAAAGTCCGGTGGTTTCTCTACGGAAAATCTCCAAATTGGACCCTCCGGTGAACGAGGACGAGTGGGGAGGAGCTGATGAGGTCGTGGAAATCGGGAATGGAAATCCGGCCAAAGTTGAGGTTGAGAGCACGGAGGAGGTGGATTCCAAGCTTACTGAGCTGAAGAGGTGCTTGGTAGATACTTTTTATGGGACTGAATTGGGCTTTCGCGGGGGGGGGGGTTGGAGGTGAGAGCGAAAGTGGTGGAGTTGGTTAACCAGTTGGAGGCGGCGAATCCCACTCCGGCGCAGACAGAGAACCCGGGGCTACTTGATGGCAACTGGGTTTTACTGTAAGTTCAATTTCATGTCTCAGAGTGTATGAGAAATGTTGGGAGAACTTATGAAGCATAGATTGCTTTTTCGAGTCTAGATTGGATTGGCCAAACGAAGGGGAAGAGTTGGGTAATTGCATTTTTCCTCACAAAGTTTCATGATTCAGATAATTGGGTTACAAAATTGGAATTGAAATAAGGAGAGAAGGGAGGCGTAAGTTAGGAGAGGAATGAGGGTTGTGATGGTGGTGGTGGGTGGTCGTTAACATTGGTTAGGAGGAGGGAGGGAGAGAGAGAGAGAGAGAGAGAGAGAGAGAGAGAGAGAGAGAGAGAGAGAGAGAGAGAGAGAGAGAGAGAGAAAATTGAGGGTAAAATTGACATTTCTGCGTAAAATGGATGCCACGTCAGCAATTTAACAGACAATTTGGACGGAGCTTCATGATAAGGACCAATTGGGAGGACTTTTTAGGTGAAATTCGAAGGTCAGGGACTGAAACGACGAAACCCTATAAGTATAGGGAGTAAACAGTATTTAACTCTAAAAATATACATTTGAACACATATTAGTGAGGGAAAACAAAATAAATCGTATTATGACCTAAATTTAAGTCTATCCATTATATTTGTAAAAAAAAAATAAAAAATGAGCTAACATTTAAAAAATTATATATATATTTAAATAATTAATCATGAGGTATATAACATAAACATTAAGAAAAAAT
>LYNE01000708.1:63217-80247 GCA_001662545.1 Rosa x damascena
TATAACCCGTTAAGATAACGGGTTATAACGGGTTGAGCCCCTTAAGACCGCCAACCCGTTAAGTCCGCCCGTAACCCGCCCGTGACCGCACTGTTGCCAAGCCTAATTGGGAGCACCATAGGACATTCACTCTTCCGAACCCTCGGCGCACCAAATTTGTGCTCCGATATTTGTAGAGCTATTGTGCGCCTATCCCATAGCTAATCCCGATGTTTTCCTGTTGAAACTCTTGCAAAGTCTAGCCGCGCCCCGCACACCAAATTTGTACTCTGATATCTAATGAGCTATTGTGCGCCTATCATATATCTACTCCCCATGCTTTCCCCTTGAAAATTCAACATGTGTCCATCGACGAGAGGACTCACAAAGGCTATGTTTGGTATGGCTGGGCTTTTCAGAAAAGCTGGCTTCTGCTTATTTCTGAGAATAAGTGGCTGAAAAGCAAAGCTGCTGAGTGTTTGGTAAACTGACTTTTTATAAGAGCTGTCAGTGGCAGCAACAGTGACAAAGTGTTTGGTAAATCAAAATGGCTTGTGCTTTTTATTTGTGGAATGACCAAATTGGACATGAGAGATTATTTTGCTTTGATTGTTTGGTAATACAAAGTTCTTCAAATGCTCTTGTTATTATTTTTAATCTTTATTATGTCCTTATTAAATTTTCGTTAACTTTCAATTTTTATAAATCATGGTGACCATATATGATTAATATTGGACGATTTTAAAAATAACTTATACAAATATATTAGTAACATTAATAACAATTGGTTTTTGGTTCGCATCAAGTAAGCAAATATGTTACAAATATAAAGAGCCTAAACAAATTAGCAAACAAACCAACTATGAAAATTTTGTCATCCAACCAAATCAAGTGCAAAAAGAAGTCACCAGAGAACAACCAAACAACCATATCAAAAAATGCAGATTAGTTCTCTCTTATCAAATGGACTAATGAAAAAATAGGATCTGCTTGAATCTAATCAAGTATCTGTACAAAACTTTGGTATTTCAAATTCCATATCAATAATTCACACTACAAGAGAAAAGTAAAAATGTGATGAACGGAATTCCTCACAAAAAGTCTAAATTCCTCACAGATAATCATCAGTGAGGAAATTAAGTCGTCACAAATTTTCCTCGCTTAAAAGTCTAAATTCCTCACAAATTTTCATCAGTGAGGAAATTATGACGAACTATATGACTTTTGGTTTCCTCACAAATGAAATATTGCGAGGAATGCATGTTCCTCGTAAATTAAAAATTGTGAGGAATGCATATTCCTTGCAAATTGAAAATTACAAGGAATGTATATTCCTCTCAAACTAATATTTATGAGGCAAATGTATCCTTACATTTAAGATTATGCGAGGCCATTGTTGCTCATTTCACAAATCTTTTTTTTTTCTTTTAATATGCTTTTATTTCACTTGTTTGAAGATAAATCAGTGATATAAGACATAACTAAACAATTGATCAATAACACTTTCAGACTTATATTAAATAAAGAGTAGTTATTACATACATACATAGTTCGTCAATTGCAAAAACAAAATATCTTAGAAGATATTTAGTTCCTTAATTACATGTACAGAAGATACTTCACAAGAGGTGGTCCATGACGTACAATCAAGGTATGAATCTAAGTCCTCCATACCAAAACATGGGAAGTACTCATCAATGTCTTCAATATCATTAATCCTGGTACAAAGCATACCATTATTATTGCTAGTAAAATATGCCCATGTAATTTGTTGAAGATCACCTTTAACTTTCATACTACTTGACTATTATTGGAAGCTTGTCATTCAAAGTCACTTGTATGACTCGAGGAGTACTCTATGATGAGCTTTGCCCTAATATATCATCCTCTTCTTCATTTTCTCCTACAGAAAAATGAAAGGAGGTGACTACATAGCCAACAAACATCCATAAAATTTACTAGAAATTTTGAGCTAAAGAAGACTTTAGTATCAGGGGACATCATTAGTTTGATCTCCATTCAAATTGAAACTTAAAGCCAAATTATTTTCATTCACATGTTAATATACTAATACAAAAAATTTAGAAAGAAAAAACTGAATCAAGAGCAGAATTTTAGATAACTGAATGAAACAGTTTTGGATCAAAATTTTAGCAGCCACTTTTTCTGAAACAAAGCTAAACAGTATTCAAACAACATTATTAAAACCTCAAAAGTGGCAAACCAATCAAACCCAACTCACTTGTGTAATCTGAGTGTTCCAAGAATCAATTCCAACATCAGCAATTGACAAGTTTTGTTAAAAAAGGTATATAACATACATGTCAAATGCAGGACATGAGGTCTGTAACTACATGGTATCAGATAGTAGCAGAGATAAAAAAAGAAACTTTGATAAAACTAAAAATGTGAAAGTGCATAGGCAAGAATAGAAAAAAACCCAAGCCTTACCAGGTTCATGGGGAACAACACTGAAACAACGACGCACATCAGGTAAGCTTTTCACCTTGCTACCTGTCAGTAGTTATAATTGTTAGATAAAAAGGAAAGGCAAGCAAACAAACAAAAAAGAGTGATATTAAATAACCACATGAATAGAAAAAAAATGAAAGTTTGACGAAAATGAGGAGCTGCAATGCAAAATGATCTATGATCCTCTGAAAATTAGTTTTAGTATATCAAGTGTATCAGCTAATGCATCATAAAAGACCAAAATGACTTGATCAGAGAAGTTATCCCCAAAGGCCAAATTGGTTATTTGATCTCCTAAATCAACATTATTTTCCCTTGAAAAATCAAAACACAGCGAAAATTCATGATAACCAAAAATCAAATGCAATGTAGATATATGTATAATTTCATCCTCACTTGGACAAAATATCTAGATCAATTTGATTAGTTGATACAAAAAAAAGTAACCAGACATTTGATTGGAACATAAGTACAAAATTATAATATTTTCAACCCAAGATGTATCTGCATTCTGAGTTGGCAACTAACATAAGGAATGAAGTAGAGGCATTTGATAAGCCATACCTGCTTTCGAACTTGCTTATGGTAATCCGGATTGCAAAACAACTGATCAGATATTGCTCAAAACTGCAGCATGTTAACTAAGTATATTAAAAATCATAGGTGCAGTATGTTTGACTTAACCCAAGCAAACAAATAAAAACACATTGAGTAGACATGTTCTATAGACCCTATCTATTGCTAAGCAGGTACCCAACTTTTTGTTCATATTCCAATTTCAATTGTTCACATTCATTTCAAATTCTCACACTCAAAAGCATCAATAAAATGCAAACCCTATCAGAAGCAATCAAACCCGAGATGCAAGATTATAATGTATCATACACGAAAACCACATCAACTTGCATACCAAAAGCTTGAATACTAAATACAAGAGCTTGAATACCAAAACCATAGAAGAGGAATTAAACCCATCAAACAAAATCACAAGCACATGCAGTCTGAAAAACAAATTCAACCAAATCGTACGTTTTGTTGCCTAGAAATCAAACCCAAGTTTGTAAATCACACACATAATCTTGAAATTGAAATGAATACTAGAACCCAAACAGGTTTTTGAAATTTTATTCAACCAAGCTGAAAGAAAAATTGATTTGGGAGATCGAAAATCAAGAGAGACAAACTAGCTTTTCCTCACCAGGATGCGTTATGTAGTAAAGAGAGGATGAAGAAAAGCTGGCTTCCCGATCTGAAATTGGGGGAGGATGTGGGTTCAGGTCATGATGTGATGGTGTTTGGCTCGATTACTCTGTGCTTGGGGTTTTCGTGATGAGAGGCTGAGGCGGCGTTAGAGGGAGAGGGAGGCGGCGTCAGAGGGAGAGTGAGGCGGCGTCTGTGATGAGAGCCCGGCAGCGTCAGAGGGAGAGTGGAGATGGGATAGAGATGAAAATGTTGTGCGGTCTCTGATCTCATCTCGAAGGCTTGATGGCAATCCGTAATTGCCTCTCCCAAGGGAGGATAGAATCTGTCATTTTGAAACATTCATTTAGCTACAGTAAGTAGCGCTACAGTAAGCTGCTGGCTTCTGGCTTCTGAAAGCTGGGGTCAGGCAGCTTCTCCTGAAAATGAGAAGCTGCAGTGGCTTTTCGAATAAGCTGAGCATAAGTCAGCTAACCAAACGCATAGTCCTCTTGTGCTTATAAGCAGGGGAGCTAAAAAGCCCCCCCAAACATAGCCAAATATAGACAGCGTAGAGGCCCAATTCATGCCACACAGTCACACACAAAGAATACGGACTTGTTTTTGAGACTTTGGGTTGAGAAGCTCTCATCTCATATGGGAACATGTACGATTTTTTTTTTTTCCTTGTTTAAAAATGATTGAATGATTTCACTCCTACACCCCATAATGACTCAAACTCATGACCTAGATTTTAGATAGTGAGTGCTCTAACCACTAATACAATCAGATTTATATATATACATATATATATATATATATATATGAATTTGGACATAATATTATATGAGAATCTTATTGGCATAAGCTTGGGAAAACCAATTTCTCTTGTAATTTTGTTTGTGGCAGATCAATAGATTGATTATAATGAATTATCAATCATCCCAACTTATTCAATGTCTTCTTCTCCATTCTTACTTTCCATTTTGTCGCCGCCACCATCGAAGTTTGATCTCTGCTTCGTGTTCTTCTCCTCCTCCCCAATTGAGCACGGGTGATATATACCTGGCGTATAACCCCGATGTCTCGATTATACATGTACACATCATGATCGTTATTCATATTGATAGCTAGCTAGCTGGATCACTAGTAATCATGTGTTAATTACTATAGATATGGCTTGTCATTAATCAGTCATTAAAGTTCATAAGGGTACGTACGTTATTTTGGATATGCTTTGATTTAGGTCTAATGTCTATTGCCCGGTAGCAAGCCGGCCCTAACCGGTAGCAAGCAATATATATATATATATATATATAGAGACACACACAAACAGACACGCATATATATACAGGCTTTCAGCCACATGCATCACGAGGATCAATTAGCCAGCTAGCCTCTCCTAGCTAGGTCAAGACAGAGACATCCATATGCATCTTCCTCTTTCAAGTTTAATTCAAACAATAACTACAACTACTTCATGTATATAACTATATAAATTCAAATTTTGCTAACTCCCCAATAAAATTGGAAGGCTGATATATAAAATATATATATTGACCAATTTGTTAGGAAGAGTGACTTTGTTTCTTTCATCGTGTGGGTAAATAAGAGGCTTCATCGAAGTGTCTCCTTCACTGTGAGTTTACCTGAGGCGGCTGGGTTTGCTACCATGCAATACTATTAATCATAATGAACAGTTCCACTAGAAAGTCTCTGGATACTATTGGAAAACTATTTGACCTGGAAATCTGGAATTCTATTATCAGTTTTTTTTTTCGATTGATAATTCTATTATCAGTTGCATGTTTAGAAAAGTAGTACTTAATTGGATATTGACCAATGATTTATGACTGAATTATTTGAGGGACACGTAGAAAACGATCCTCGCATACTATGTTTGAGTTGCGATCGATCTGACTGAGTCTTTTTAATTGGTCTTGGCCAAAATCAAAGTTGAGGGACTCGGCTGGACCTTGACCATATAAAATGGTGTCTTCAGTTATTGAACATGAATATAATCGCATTCCTCATCGATCGTTTTGCATGAGTGGAAATTCATGAGGACCAGAGCAGCATCAAACCTAAATCACTGTAGTCAATTTAGCTCGTCTGAATTTTCATGAATTAGCTAACTGATTCAAATTGAATTTTTAGATGTATCCTTGGTCAAAGTTTAGCTTGTAAGAGTGTTGAAGTCATATTCTGTCTTATAGAATCCTTTTTATTAAGGGAAGAATCCTCATATGGTATTTGGATTATTGTCGAATGCACATTTTGGTAGCTAAACTTTCAAAACTACCCTGATGGTATCTGAACTATTGCTCCGTTTCTCCATATGGTACTTTCATCCAATCTACCGTTAACTTTGCCTACGTGGCTCATTCTTATAGGATGACATTCATCTCCAAAAAAAAAAAATTAATAGGCAAAGTTAACGGCAGATTGGATGGAAGTACCATATGGAGAAATGGAGCAATAGTTCAGGTACTACGAGGGTAGTTTTGAAAGTTTAGGTACCAAAATGTGCATTTGACCATAGTTCAAATACCATTTGAGAATTTTTCCCTTTTATCAAACTACTTCTGTTTGAGAGGCAACAAATTCAAATTTGTGATATTTTTTCTAACAAAATGGAGAAGGGTATCGCCAATTACGTTCAATGATATATGTTGAAATTCTAATCATGTTTTCTAAAATTTTGCACATTTTTCAATGTCATTCGGTGTTGCATCATGAAATGTTTCTTTAGACAACTACAAATGACTACCTGACAACATTTCAATTAACACAAAAGTCCGCAACCTTTCTCCTAAAACAATAAAGGACACACTCTATTCTCTTTTACCCTTTTACAATTTTACACAGTATCAGCCAATGTTTTTACTTGAAAGTTTTAACACAGTATCAGCCTAAGGACTAGCCTTCAACATGCCACAATTTCACCTAACGACCTCCTGTCTAAACGGTTACTAACAGGGCAGAATCACTGCTGCCTTAGTATGATATGGGTTTAGTTTTTAAAGCAAAAACATCACTACTGCTACTATATACTACTTAAGTAAACGACTGCAGAAACAACCAAAATATTTTTGTGACAGTGTACTGGGCACGAGCTGAAATTTATTTATTCAAACATAAATACAGATATAAAACCCAGAGCCTCACTCTTGGGTAAACAACTAAACGCTGTTTAGCTACTCATAATTGATTACAAGTACTTACTTGGAATTGTATGCACACTGCATCAAACGTCTTACAGAAAACACTGCTACTATCACACTACTTACTATGGCTTTCTTACTTCTTGAGAGAAAATGATTCTGCTCAATTTTCTGATGTCTTACAATTGAAACTAAAGCTCTTTATATAGAGAGCAGAACTCAAACCAGAATTCAAAACATAAAAATGTACAGCACAACTCTATTATTGTCTGCTTTCGTGAGTGCTCCTGATAATAGAGGTCGGTTGGCGAAAAGCAGATTCCTTTAAGTGAAATGTTTTTCACCTTGTTCTTTTCTGAAAAGCAAAAGCATCTTTAGGAAAAGTCAAAGGTGCTTTCGGTGCTTTTTACACCTGCTGCTTCACATGTTTTCATTTGTTTCAGAATTGTGGCCTAGGACAAGAGAGTTGTCATCCATCCTGGCTTTCACTTCATTATCTTCTACGTCTGTATCTGCATACATCCTGTAGTGGTTGTCATTTTCAAGTTTTTGGATCCACTGCAAGCATGCCAACGTAGAATCGATTTCCTTTCTCTTGAGAGATAGAAAAAGGTCAATGCTTATCACTTTAGGGTGATCATAGGCAGTGATTAAGATTTTCTCTCCTGCTACCAGGAATGTATTTTCTTTATCTTCTTTGATGATCTTTTGGATATAGTCTAGAGACATGGCCTTCATCCAAGCGAAGCTAGAGTTTGGCTGGCCATTGTATCCCACACATGCAGGCTGAAGATACCGTCCTTGGATAATCCTCACATGCATAATGATATGGAGAAATATATTCAACTTCACCATTTCTATTTTGGATCCATTATGGAGGAGTTGATCTGAATTTCAACCTGAGGATACAGTCATTTTTTCTGACATTCTTGACTGTATTGACTATGATGGTGGTAATCCCTTGAGATCATCATTGGTTTTAGTCCGAAGATTATGAACAAAACCATTTTCAACAAGCCACAGGTTGTGTTCTTGAGGATGTTCACTCTGAACATTGACTACATACCTGCCAACATAAGGTCCAGGGACTATGAAGAGAGTTGGAGGAAATGAGTCAGAATTCTAACTTCCAATGAGGCTATGAAAATCGAACCAATCTGATTCTTTTAGTGCTAAAATAGGAACTCTAGCACTTTCAGGATCTTCAAGATACTGGATCTTTTCATTCTGGACAGCACTCTGCTGTGTATTTTCATGCACTTCTTCAAACTGTGGTCTAGCATTTTCATGGAGTTCTTCAGCTAATGCGAACAGAGCTGGGAACATGATGCCACTGTTTCTTTCTTGAAAAGCGAATAAGAGGTTACCTAAAATTGCCTTCTGGTTGTATGTTAGCCTCCTGCCAGTTCTGAACACAGGATCAGCAAAGGTTTTTAGTTCATAATTAAAAACATTTATAACTCCAGTTGGAGTTGATTTGCTTTTTGGCAAAGCAACAACCTTCAACGGTCTTGATAAGCCTTTACCGTCTGCCGTTCGAGTCGAGTTAGCCAATCCTTTACCCTGGGATTGATCAGTTGTGGCTTGTCCTTTTGGACCTAGCAGAAACCTTTTGAGGATTTTTTTCTTTAGGATCCTCAGCAGTTTCATGTTCTTTCCCAGTTCTTCTGTTTCTAGGATTGCGACCTTCGTCGTCATCTCTTCGGCTAAACATTGTCATTTCTCTGATTAGGGCGTCTGGAAGATAGTTCTTGTTTCCTGCAATTAATTCAACATTATAATCATATTGGTTAAGAAATAATTGCCAATTTGCTAATTTTCCTCTATCAGCAGCTTTATCAAGTTTAAAATTTTTAAAATTCTTTACTCTGGCACAATCGGTGCATACAGTAAAGGGTTTTCCAAGAAAAGTTGGAGAATTTAAAATTGTTTTCTTGACAGCCAAAATCTCTTTTTCTCCTTTAAGATAATTTTGTTCTGTAGGGCTGAACTTGCCACTACAAAATTTACAGATATTTTCAATATTAGTTTCAGGCATTTTTGCCAGAACAACACCGGACCAGTAATTATCACTAGCATCTGTTTGGAGAATGATTTCATCATTTTCCTCTGGTTGTTGGAGAGGAGGGAAATTTTTGCAGAGAGCTTTTATCTGCTTCACAATTTTTTCATCATCTTCTGTGAAGTTCCATTTTCTCTTGGAACTTGTTTTAGGAGATAACATTGCTGTTAGTCCTGAGATTTTGGGAATGAAATCTCTCCCATAGTTAATGACTCCTAAGAATCTCTCTAGACTCTTAGCATCAGGAATTTCCAGATTTTCTCAAGGATGTGGGGTTGGAGTTTTATCACTTAATTCTTGACATTTATTCCAAGGAAATCAACTTCATCTAGGATAAAGAAGATTTTCTTTTCTCCTAAGATGATTCCATGCTGAACTATCAGCTTTACAACCTCATAGATGTGTTTCATGTGTTCTTCTCTGGTTTTGGAGAAGACCAGGATGTCATTAATGTAGACGACGCAGAATTTAGCAACATGTTTGAAGATGTCATCCATCTTTCTTTGGAAGATTGAAGGGGCTTGTTTTAGGCCAAAGGGCATTACTAACCATTCGTAATGACCTTGTGGTGTTCCAAATCCAGTGAGAGGAACACTATATGGATGCATCTTGACTTGCCAAAAACCTGACTTTGCATCGAATTTTGAAAAGATTTTAGCTCCTCTGAGCTGGTTGATTAGTACTCTTACTTGAGCAATTTGATAACCGTCTTTAACGGTCTTCTTATTGACATCTTTGTAGTTAATTACCATTCTAACTTTGCCTCTGATATTTTTTGCATGATTCCTCACATAGAATGCTGGAGCATGATGAGGGCTAGTGGAAGGTTGAATTAATCTCTTGTTCAGGAGATCCTTCAATGTCTTTTCTGAATTCTTTTTGGTCTTCCTCTTTGTACTGAGGAATGGTTCTGACATGACAGATGGCATTCATATCATGTAATCTCAATTCACAGACCACTGGGTCTTTTTCCCAGAATTTCTGAGGGCCGACATCTATATTTTATTCGAGCATTTTCTTGATTTTATCAAGAGCAGGAATTTTCTGAGACTCAAGCTTATTCTGGAAGTGCTTGAGGTTATACTCATGGATGAAACTAGCTTCTTCATCTTCGCTAGTTGTTTCTTCTTCTGAAGAGTTTTCGAAAAGCAATTCTTGTTGTTGTTTGATTTGAAGCACAGGTTCAAATTTGGGTGTGTAGGGCTTAGGATCACCACTATTTCATTGCGATCTCTGATATTGAGTAGTAAAGTGTGGACTTACTACGCTTTTTGCTTGAGTAAGTCTGTCTGCCCATAATACCTTATCTCCTTTTCTGAAGCCTATAGCTTCTTCATCTTGAATAAATGTTTGTTGGAGAATAAAATCATTTCCCAACAAGAAATCAGATCCTTGGCCTTCTGATTGCCAAAGAGTGTTGATGACAAATGTTCCTCCACCAATGGTGATGTGAACATCTCTAGCTACTTTGTTCATAGTTAAATAGCTTCCATCGAATTGGACACCAGTAGCTATTCTTTTCTTATCTTCTTTCCAGAGTTCTTCTAGAATTGCAAATCTTTTTGCAACTGTAAATCCTGATCTATTATCTACAAATGCATGTAGATGATATTTCTTATGATCAGGGAATTTTAATCCAATCTCTATGTAATTGCTATATCTATTAGTAGAGACGATTTTTGATTGTTGTAGCTCATTTTCTTAAGCTCGTTCTTGTGGTATGAATGGTTTGCATTCTTCTAGAATATTTTATGGTGGTTCAACCAATTCTATATTTTCATCGATTTTTTCTTTCTTTATTTCTTGGAACATAGCTTCTACTTTTTTTCTCCTTCTGTTCAGAGAAATATTCTTCATATTCTTGTTCTACCAACTGGCTGATAAGGTTATTCTTGGTTTTTCTTCTTGCTTCAGCTATGAAGCATTCTTTGTGGTAAGTCTTTTTAGACTCTTCACAAAACATAGGAAGTCCATTCTTTTCATGACATAGGCAGTAGTCACAAATGAATGTACCAGGGTTCACTTGATAGGAAGACATTATTGCTTCTGTCTTGCTTTCTTCCCAATTTTTAACTTTCAGAACATTCATCTATCTGGATTCTAAGTATTCTATTTCAGAATTTTCAGAGTCAGATGATTCTTCTTCGTCAGACCAGTTAGACCTGTCATCATCTTCTTCATCAGAATAGGGTATTTTGTAGCCCTTCATATTTGTTGTTTCTACTATGGGCTCATATTCTTCAAATAGAGCTTTTGTAGATCTTTTACCCTTTTCTGGGCATTCATTGGCATAGTGCCCTTCAGCTTTACATAACCAACATCTGCAAGCTTTCTTGCCAGGTTGTTTATTCTATTGGTTGGTTTGATGATTCTTCTTTTTCTTAAAGAATTTCTTTTTTGGATCTTCATCCTGTTGTTTCTTGAAATTAGAACTTTTCTTAAATTTCCAATTTTTTCTTTCATTACTCTTTCTAAATCTTTTCGAGTAATATTTTTCTTTTATTTTTCTGTGGAACTTGGATTCATAACCATCCCTAGTTAGTTGGTATATCCAGTATTCCATAACAGAAATTTTCAACTCCTTTGATTTGTTTTTTGACCATTTTGGCTTTAAGATTTGCTTTGCATTGCTCTTTTAGTAATTGCCTAATTATGTCGGCAATTCCTCCAACTAAAAATCTTTCAATTGGTTTTTCAGCTATGCTTTCTCTCACAGCTGTTCTCCATGGTTCAGGGAGTTTTCTATGCAACAAGTTAACTAGATCAGTATTCTCTAGTTCACCTATCGTGCAGTAGTATTCTTGAAATTCATTCAAGTATTCTTCAAAATATCTCATGTCACAGATTTTGAGAGCATAGATATTTGATTTGGCCGTTTCTTTAGCCTTCTCACTCAGATTTGAGAGATCTTCACAGAACTGATCATACAGGGGTACCACAAAATCATACAGAGATTTTGAATTTTTTTTATATTTCTTCTAGCCAGTCTCTTCCTCTGGCAGTGTCTTTGAACGACAGATAGTACTTTTTAACTACACCAGTAAGAGTAGTTTCATAGTACACCTGAAGATATGGTGCTTCCAACTTCCCAAGGGTAAGAGCAGAGGCCATCATCAGGCTATCAACCCATTGATCAATAGCTTTTCTTTTATCTAAATCTTTGTCTAGATTTAGCCATATGCCATAGTTTGTGATTGGCACTCTAGGCATATTGTCCTCTGGGACAAATCTTTGAGAATTTCTTTCTTCTTTTATGCCCATAGGAGCTTTCTGCACAAGGAGTTTCAGTTTTCCCTTTTCTCTGATGATGAAAGTTTTGGAATTGGAGCTTTCTCCGTCTTCCATTTCTATATCTTGATAAAGAAAGACTTTTTTTGCCTTTCTTATTTGAAATTTTTCGTTTCTTCGATTAGTTTTTCTAATCGTTCAAGATTTTTGTAAGATTCTGCTTCATCATAAAGTTCATAGAGCTTTTCTGCTCTAAGCATTTATACTGGTCTATTTAGATCAGCTTCTAATTCTTTTTTAGTAATAGGATCTGTTGGTTCTTCAACAGTAAATTTGGTACCACTAACACTAGTTTCCCTAGTGCTGTAACTTCTTCTAAGAAGATTTTTGTTTATCCTGACATTTTCAGGACAGAAGTCACTTTTTCTATAATCGTCAAATTTTAGACTGATATCTCCAGTCTTTCTACGTTCATATATTGCTGCTTTGGCATTTTCTGGAGGTTTCTTCGAACCAGATAATTTCCATTCAATCGGAAAAGTTACTTCATTCCAAGTAACCTTGTGAATCTGTTGTGAATGGTTCTTCTGACTGGTGAGGAATCCAGTAGTAAGACCTGGGATATTGGATATCTTTGTCTTAAGTTCTACTGTGGTACTCATCAGTTTATAGTATATTTTGTATACTGTTGCAAGTTTTTGCATATCTTTTTTCAATGATATGTCATCTGTCTTGACTCTCAGTCTTAGACAGTGAGTTGCATCTTAATTTGGGAAGCAATTGAAATATGCTACTTGATTGCATAGGGATGCTTCAAGTGTTCCCAACATATTAGCTTGAAAATCTATTAGTCTATTGTCTTGTAGGACACATAGAACTGAACAGTTTATGCATTCTCAGGCAAGAAGTTTTATGCCAACTAGGACTGCTCCAATATGCATAAATTGGTAATTCTTTGTTCTTGCTCGGGCAACTTCTTCAGGAGTGATCATCAAGAGATCTGTTTCTCCGGTTGTAAATTCTAACAATTTGAAGTGATGGCTATCCATCAGATCAAACTTTTCCCTTTTGTAGATTTGTTTAAAATCTAACTTTGGAATTGAGGAGTTTTTTTATCTCCTGTTCAATTTCAATATATTCAAATTCTTCAGCATTTAGGAGTTGCACTCCTTTCTTTTTCCCAAAGATGTTCATCATTTTGACATCTCTTGCTACCAAGTGCTTTGGTTTTTCATACCTGATACTAGTCAGACTAGTAGAAGGTTCTAGTAAAATCATGTTTGGCGTAGGATTCTTCTCAGGTTTTTCTAATGGTTTAAATCCATTAGCTTTCTTTGATTTTACTGGAGGCTTTTTCTTATCCTTCAGTATATCTTTCATAGAATCCAGCGTTTTTTGCTGTTCAGTGATTTTTCTGCCAACACTTGTTAGCTGTTCTTCATCCCTTTTAGGAAGTTCTTTGATATAATCTATTTTGTGCTCTAATTTTTCTAATTGGGCGATTATATCTGGGACTTTTTCTAGATGATCTCGACATCTAAATACGTCTTGTATCAAGTTCTGATGTTTCTCATCAGAAGATTTTAGTAGAGAATTCAACTTCTCTAATAATAATTCAGACATTGTCCCCATTGGGGATTCCCCTTTTGAGCTCTTTTTATAAGCTTTGATACCAGTGATGTGCGGATCTAACCGATGCTATAACCAAGAGGTTTTTGTTCCTTTCGGAGAGTATATTCAAGATCTCCGATTGATTTTTCAATTTTATAAATTCTCTTTTGAACTATGAAAATAATATCCTAATAATCGGGAGTTTCTCTTCGAAGCCTTGACCTATAATCTTTTAATTTTCTCAGCTTTTCTTTTTCTTCAACTAATTCCTTACTTGTGTTTTTGCAAATAGCAATCAATTCTAATCTGTCTATGATCGAAATTATGAATAGTAAAAATAACTGTTTACCTTCGAGTATAGAGGATAGATTTATACCTGCAAGATGTTTAAACAAACAAATTCAAAAGCATGGGCCCACTACGCTCCGTCAATTTTATCTTTACTGAAGGAAGAGATAAATATCAAAGAGGAAGAAAAACTCCTTAAAGACAAAATGTCCTTAAGTGTAAACTTTTGTCCTTAGATGTGTAAAACCAAATGTTGTGGAGTTAATTGTGTTTTGAACTTTTATCAAGGGGGTATATGTAATTTGCTAATGTTTCTTTTCTTGATGTATTTTTAACTTCACATTTCTGACAAATCGTGTCAAATCCATTTTGGCAATATCGATTAGTCCATCCTAGGAAGGAACCAGTTATCTAGAATTTTATATCTAGATGGGGACAAATTTATTTGATGAAGTCATTTACAAAGCTTCTTTTAATATGTTTTGGTCCTTTAGTTGAACAATAATCACCAATTAACCAAACATGAGTAGACACTCCCCCAAATACTCCCAGCCGCCTCACTCTAACTCCATCTAGCTAGCTCCATGGAATTATATCACTATCACTCCAAAATCTAAGTGCTGTAGATTTCAGGACATTATTATATATATATATATATATATTTTTTTTTTATCAAAAGAGGTCAGCCCATTATATAGATTTAGCAAGCGGTATAAAAACGAAACACCCCTATAGGGTCGACAGAAAGAATCGTTCCTCATAAAACCCTAAGACTCATATTCTAAACAAGAACAAGAACCCAGAAAACCCCCATTACACCCACCTTTTAGAAAATCCATGCACCATTAATATTTCAAACAAAAACCTAGAAACTCCGAAGCAGTGAAGTAGGGGTCATCATGGGCCGGGCTAGGGCCGGCCCTACCCTAAATTTTAGGGCTTAGGGTAGGGCCGGGCCTGGCCTAGTCAAAGTCAACAAAATTTAGGGCTGGGTAGAGTCGGGCCGGAGCTTAAATATGCTAACCATTACCCGCCCGAAAAGCCCGATCCGCTAGGGCCGAAAGGGCCGGGTCGGGCCGACCTTCCGAATAGAGCCAAAATGGGCCTTATTTTGTTTAACAAAATATATATATATATATATATATTTTTCCTCAAAATGTGGCTAAATGATTATATAGGTAATACAAGACTCATTGTTTTTTTGTTGATCATATTTAATACAAGACACACACACACATATATATAGAAATTAACTTATAACATTTATTAATTTAGTTAAGGTGATTATATTCAATTAACTATTTCTCCCAATATTAATTGTTGTGTAACAAAGAAAATAAAAATTAAAGAAAATAAAGCCTATGTAATAGAAAATAATAAAAATAATATATAAATTTTACGATAGGGCCGGGTATGGCTTTTAGGGCCTGGCCGGGCCGTAGGGTAGGGCCGGGCTTCATTTGCATGACCCTTACCCTACCCTATTTGAGAAAGGGTAGGGCCGAAGGGCTAAATGATGAGGCCTACAGTGAAGTAAAATAACCCTCAAAACTACTGGTTTTTGCGACCAAGATCAAAAATCAAGCAACATGTGGAGTAGAGGATGACTGTCGCCATCCACTCCCTCTTCATTCATCAGGACCTCCCGAACAGAGAGCTTCCAATCCACCTTAACCCAAAAGGAAGCCCATGTAATCCATACAGCCCAAACTGATCCTGTTCCATTCCAAGGCCTAGAAGGACTGATTATCCCAATACCATGCCCAACCAAGCCCACGGGAGCAAACCCTAGGAGAGAAAAAAGTCTCCCCCACAGTGGTGCCGCCGGTGTGATCATGGGTAACCCACCACCACAAACTGCCGCCGCCATGGATCCACCACTACCTTTGCGGGTAGGGAAACACCAGAGACCCAAACCTGCAAAACCATTATCGCTTATCAAAGCCGGCCTTGAGCAAACCCAGTCACCGGTTGCCTCTGATCCGCTTGTCACTGACAAGAGTGAAGGCGAGGAGCCACGCACCATGACGGCCCAGATGGCCGTCATCTGAGGCTTCGATCCCCCAAGGAAACGAACCCGATCTAAACTTGAAGAGCACCGTGGAATCAAATCGCCGTTGCCGTCAAGGAGATGAGTAGAAAGAGCAACGCAACCATCCTTCCATACCTAAGGTATAGGGCCACTTCGTGGCCGAGAAATCTCTCTATCAAGAGTCAGGGAGTTTGTAGCGCCACTGCCAATCAACGATGGTGATGACCTTAGGGTTGCACTTGAGAGAGAAAGAGAGAGCATCTTCCCGTTTAGAAAAACTATTTTCTCAAAAAGAAATTAAATCTCATATAGGACATTATTATATATATGTAGTGATAAACTGCCGCCTACTAATAATTTAATCTTTATTTTTTGGGACATTATTAATTCGATCATCGATCCATTGCCAAGTAGCTAGAAGAAAAATCATTTAGCGGTCAATATGATTAATTTTATACAAATGCACACAATCACATCTCAGCTGAAATTATCTTTATGCATTATTCGAACTCTTCCCCATCATTAGGATTTTAAGGACATTATATATACAGGTTCAACATTCACTTCACAACTGATATCTCCATTTGTTAAGTTGAAAAGATCAAAGTGATCGGTTTATGAAGGACAGAAAACATTTTGCTTTTGAGCCCTGCAAATCATGAAGTTCTCTTTTTTCTGCTCAAAGTGTTTATTTCCCCCAGCAGGAATCATCGATGATAGTAACTTAGCTGGTAAGTATAGACTTTGTATTTCGATCATTTTCGGAAGCTTATCATCTTATCTATCCACCTCTCATATATCCTTTTTTTTCCTTGCTTATTCTTCAATATATGGGGAGTAAAAGAGTACTCGCCGGGAATCACACATAGTTCAATTTCACCCTTCTCTCTCTCTTCTTTTAGGCTGGGAATCACCAGCCTGGTTTTCATTGTTTTGACTTATGAGATTATGAACAAACGAGTACTACTTTTGCCATATATAGATAGTTTTTTTTTTTTTTTTTTTTTTTTTTTTT
>LYNE01000708.1:80592-93260 GCA_001662545.1 Rosa x damascena
AATTGATATGATTTATCGTTGGTTATTATTAGATGACAAAACCAGATCAAAATTGGATTGGAGAGTGCGGAAAGAAATTTGTATAGGAATTGCAAGGGGACTTGTCCATATTCATGAAGAGGTTAAACCGCACATTGTACACAGAGACATCAAAGCAAGCAACATACTTTTGGAGAAGAACTTTCATCCACGGATTTCCGATTTTGGATTATCGAAGCTCTTTCCAGAACACGTTTCTCACATTACTACACGAGTGGCCGGAACTTTGTAAGTGGAATTGGTTGTCCAAGTCTAAGCTTAACCTAGCTATGTTTAAAAGCTTTTGATATCCTTAATGAGGAATGCTAGCAACCTTCCCCTCTAACCGTTCCCTTTCTACCTTCCTCACTTATCTTGTGCCATGTGGATTCATTTATGATTACAATATATGTATTTACTACCTTGAAAAAATAACTAATTTCATTCCATGTTTTGCCCTTATTTATGTTTGACCTTATTAAATGCTCTCTATTAATATGAAAAAAAAAAAACTCTTGACTCTTTTGTTTTTCTAACTTTTTTTCATTTCTTATATTACCTAAGTTTTTCAATGAAAATTTTTCTTTCATTTATTTGGTCATGTTCCATAATAGATAATATTGAGTCTGTTTTTGACATTTTTTTAATATAAAACCCACAAAAAACAAAAAGAAACAAAAAACAAAATGGTAAAACTCATTGACATGGCAGCTGCAAACCTTTTTTCTTTTTTCCGTTCTCGTTAGAA
Organism: Rosa x damascena; assembly: GCA_001662545.1. NCBI lineage: Eukaryota > Viridiplantae > Streptophyta > Magnoliopsida > Rosales > Rosaceae > Rosa > Rosa x damascena. The sequence continues at coordinate 81,359 of LYNE01000708.1, forward strand.
CACATGTTAGATTAGATGATTATATAATTTTTTTTTTTTAACATTCTCTTTGATATATGTATATAAGTAAATCAAACGTTTGGCCAATTTTTTGGTTTCAATTCTATATTTTTTTTTGGGAAAAATTTGAAGTATGTATGTTCTTAAATATATATGTACGTATTTCTTATGTAAATACGTATGTAAGCCCACAAAAGTAATATAATTGCAAATAAAAAGGATTCACAAAAAGAAAAAATAAAAAAAGTTGAGAAACTAAAATTAATTACTTAATTAAATGCATGTGAAATTAAAATAAGGGTAAAGAAGGGAAGTGAGAATTTGTCTTTTAATTGTATTAATTATTTGAATTTTTTAGATAGTGGAATACACGTGGCATGCAATGAATGAGGAATGTAGAAAGGAAAATGTTGGACGGGAAGGTTGCTAGCATTCTTCATCCTTAATTTATGTAGTTTTTAATTAAAAGTCGTTCCTCTTGTTCTTGATGAGGGTAGAGGTTATATTGCTCCGGAATATGCGGTCACCGGTCATCTAACGCGGAAATCAGACGTGTACAGTTACGGAGTACTGATTTTGCAGATAGTCAGTGGACGATCGGCAGTTGACTTCGATCTAGAACTTGGAGAACACTATCTTGTCCAAAAGGTAATTAAATGAACATTATACTAATTCGATTACTATTCTACTAATTCTCATATATTACCACATGCTCATTACGCCAAATTTAATAAATTTTTTTATCATGCGTCATTTCTATTTAACAAGTACTACACAAAACTACAAGTATAAAACTATGATGTAAAATAAAATAAAATAAAATAAAAAAGTCAATGGCTTGTTTGCAAATTTTGTTTTCCCTCTTTAATATGTAATACAAGTCAATGATTAACTTCTACTTGGATTTCATGTACCATTAAACGATATTTATGGTTTTCCTCTAATTTTGTTGTGAATAAAAAAATATTAGATGTTTTGAGTATGTCATGTCGTATCGTTGCTAGTTAGTAAATCATGAACACAAATAAGGTCAAATTTTTAAATTTTTTTTTTTTTAAGGACAACTCTTAGGTTTACCCCTTAGGTGAATGAACATATTCACCTTCTTTTGCAATTAACGCATAATAACTTTATAATTTTCTAATCCAACCATTCATGTTGTATAACATAGTACGAAAATTAGCTCTGTAAAAAATCAATCAAATTGAAGACTTTTTAATTATTCATTTCTACGAAATACATGCGGTTCATCATAATAGGAGTAAGTAAGTGTTGTTAGAACCATCCATATGTTTCATTCAATTAGATAATTAAACGATTTATGATTCAATTGATTTTTTACATAGATGATCTTTAAAGGTTAATTTAAGATATAGACCGTTAAATTTTAAATTTATTAAGTAAAAGTATGTTAATTGACAATAAGAGTGAATATATTCGTTCACCCTGGGTCACCTAAGAACTAACTTAACAACGTAAAATATTAATGTCAAATGGCCTAACTAATCTATCTAATTGCAACATAAGAGCATCTCCAACAGTAAAAGCTATTTTTTTAGCTAAATCATCTAAAAGTTAAATTTAGGTAGTAAATTTCTAGCTTTTCCTCCAGCAGTGTTAGCTAAACTAAAAAAATTGAACGTGGAGTGTTTAGCTTTTTGTTATTTTCTCTCTCCTCCCTAGCTAAATTTAGCTAGAGATTTTAGCAAAAGCCAAATTTGACTTTCAGATAGCTATTTTGCTGGAGTGCTAAACTATCTCAAATTAGCCAAATTTATAACTTTTTGTTGAAATAGCTAGTCTATTGGAGATGCCCTAATAGTCTAACTATACTTTCCCTTTAATTTTAATTGAGAAATGGTGATCGATACGTGCAGGCATGGGAAATGCACATGGACAACAGACTCTTAGATATAGCGGACTCGACACTTCAGCATGATGGCAACTTTTCAGAGAAGGAAGCTCTCCATTTTCTAAAGGTGGGTCTACATTGTGTACAAGAGAAATGCAACCTCAGGCCAAAAATGTCAGCAGCCATTGAAATGATGATGATCGATCAGAATGATCAGATCAAAGTGAATGATTTCAACAACGTGGAAATAAGGCAGCCAGGAGTGATCATCAATAATATGGACTTGAAAATAGCGCGGAGGAAGAATGAAAGAAGCTCAAAATTAAGCATTAGTAGCATGCAATGCCCACAAGTGTACCCTTTTAATACTAGAGTTTAATTAATTGTCGGGTACAATATGTATAATCTTTGTGTGTGTGTTTATTTTGTACATGGCCTTGTTTGTACTTGGCATAAAAAGCAAGGGTAAAAAATACAAACAGTACCCAAATTATGGTTGACTCCGAATTTCTGTACCCAAGTTTCCAAAACTATCACTTTGGTACCTGAAGTTCGGACCCCGACCCAACTTTAGTACCTAGAACACTATTGGCAGTTACGGAGTTAGTCAACTGTCAAACTTTGAGGGGTATTCTCGTCCTTTCACCAGATTTCTTCTTCTTCCTCAAACTCTCTTCATTTTCTTCTTCCTCCTCAAACTCTCTTCATTTTCTTCTTCCTCCCAACTCTCCCATCATCTTGGGCACGGGTGGGCTGCGCAAGCGCGGGGCGCTGGGTGGGCTGCACAAGCGTGGGACGCGGGTACATATGTTGGGTCGGGCTAGATAACCTGGGTACCATTGTGATAGTTTTTGAAAATTTGGGTACAGAAATTCAGAGTCGGTCATAGGTTAGGTACTATTTGTATTTTTTTCCCTGGAGGTAAAGACAGAGGGTCGGTTTTATCCCTAAGAAAATGCCACGTGGCATGATAGTTAACGCCGTCCATGACGGCAGGTACGAATGTTGGGTCGGGTGGGATATTTGGGGTACCATTATGATAGTTTCGGAAGCTTGGGTATAGAAATTCGGAGTGGCCCATAAGTTGGGTACTGTTTGTAATTTTTTCCCAAAAAGCAATGGTGAAACTTCACCCTATAGTCATGATTGAAAAATCTATTTTTCAAATTAGCAATAGCTTATATAAATGAAAATAGAATACATCGATAAATATGTAAAATTGGGTATTAGATCCACTTCGCCGGCAACATGTTATTTAAAGATCAAAGAGGACCAATTCAAGCAGATAGAACAATGAGAAAATAAAATAAAATAAAATAATTTTTTGACGGGAAAGATGAAGGCTAGGATAGTACTAAATCCTATCCAAATTGCTAAGTGAAGAATGAGGGTGACAAAACACCCTCTAACCCAAATTCGCTAGTTTAATTTAAGGGTTATTATCACAAATGATATCTGAACTTATCCTCTATCTTATCAAAGGTACCTGGACTTCAATTTTGATCACAACCAGTACCTGAACTTTTCGATTTCATTTCAAATGGTACCTATCACTAACTTTTGTTAATGTTCCGTTAAAAACTAATATGTGCAAAACACATGACCTATACTAAAGAGTAGTTTGAAGAAAATACCCATTTGTTTACTCAATATTTGATCAACTAATATGTTAATAAAAATAGAAGTTCAATTAAAAATAGAATTAAAAATGTATCTCTACCCTCTTATGAAAATAAAATTTAAAAACAAGATCTCAACAAAAATTTATTTGTTTTATAGATACAGACAAAACATTTCAAATAAAACTATCAAACATTTTTTTTTGGACAAACTATAAAACATTTATAACCAAAAGCTTATCAAAACTTTCATAATTCTTTTTTTTTTTTCCTTCCATTCATATTTTTAATTGAAGTTGAAAGTTTTTTCTTTTGATGGTCTCATTTTTTATAGCCACAATATAAGTCAAAACAAGTGATATTACAAAAAAAGAATGTAATTTTACAAATTTATCCTTGAAAAATGAGTCACATATTTGACACATGTCTGTTTTTAACGGAACATTAACAGAAGTTAGTGATAGGTACCAGTTGAAATGAAATTGAAAAGTTCAGGTACTGATTGTGATCGAAATTGAAGTTCAGGTACCATCGATAAGATAGATGATAAGTTTAGGTACCATTTGTGATAATTACCCTTTATTTAAAGGAAAAATCTTCCGTACAGTATCTAACCTTTTTGTCATTCTAAATTTTCGTACCTCAAGTTTAAAAAAAATATCATAATAGTACATGAGGTTTTGACCCCGACCCAACAATAGTACCTAGAGCCGTTAGCTCCGTTATGGAGGCTGCCAACTGGCATATTTTGAAGGGTAATTTTGTTCTTTAACTATTCTTCTTCTCCCAATGTGCATCAAAACTCAAATACGAAGGGACTATCTCTTTCACACTTCTTTCTCCCATTTTCTCTCTCTCATTATCATTCATCCTTCATTGGCAACCACTCCTAACCTATGCCATCGCCACCATCAACCACCCCACCTTATCATCACCACCGCCATCAACCACCCTAACCCATTGCCTTGCATCATTTCTACCAATTGGGTATTAGTTGAAACATCAACAAATTGGACTCTTTCTCTCTCAAATTGATGGGATTGTAACTTGAGATTTATTGTTTTGCAATCCACGTTTTAAGATTTCAAGTTCAATTTTGAAATTAAATTTAGTTGATGGATTAAAGTAGGGATTGGAAATTCAATTGATGGCTTCGATTTGGGGCCAAGTGTTCCGTTGTTGGGTTGATAAATCAAAGGTGAAACACAGCTTATGGTAATACAGATTGATGCAACCTTGTTGTCTCTAGTGAGCAATTTGACACCCTACATGGCCCCGTTGCAGGAGTCGAAGGCAATGAGTGTGTCCTTGAGCTCTTGGAGAGCCTTCTTCTCCGAGGACTTGAGACTCGAGATGAAGTAGATGTCTTCCTTGAAAGAAAGGGTTCGGAGGATGACGACCTCCATTAGAGAGGTGACGAAGCTTTTCTTGGAGGGTTTTGGGGAGGTGAGAGGGGTTTGCTGGAGAGGAATTAGGGATGAGGAGTTTCTTGGGGATATAGAGGCAGACCCAAGGTTGAAAACTCTCAGGAAAAATGTGCGTAGAGATAGTAAATTGGGAAGAGATGGGAGATTTTTGTATGAGGTGGTTATCTGATTTTGATTCTCTGAAAGTTTGTAGCTTCTAGGAGTATGAGTGTGGAGAACGAGGGGAGAGAGTGTGTGTGAAGAGAGAGAAAAATTAAAACAAATTACATTATAAACTGAAATTACCCATATAACCTTCAAGTTATGTCAATTGGTTAACGCTATAACGAAGTTAACTGCTCCAAGTATTTATGTTGGGTCGGGGTCAGAACCTTAGGTAATATAATAATATTTTTGAAACTTGAGGTACCAAAGTTAGAATGGGCCAAATGTCAATCTAGCTGCCAGACTGCATCTAAAAATGTTATGAATCTGCTTTTTTTTTTTAATCAAGAAAATAACTTTATAGATTAAAACTCAATGGAGTTGATTACAATCATATTGTAACACATCCAGAATACAGTCTGGAGCATTATCAAACCAAAAGGAATTTATGTTAGCCTCAAGCTATAATGAGCATTACATATCATTCTGCTGCCATCTACAGACAGAACAAGAAGATGTTATAGTACACATGGTGATACATAGAGACAGGTCCACTTATTTAACATCTAACGCTCACTTATTAAAAAAATAGCTTGAATCCTCTTTAATACTACTCCAGAAGATTTGCTAGTAGCACCTATGTCAAACATAAACTTAGTTTGTTGGATCAAACCTTTAAGATCCCAAATACGAAATTCTAGAGAATTAGAGCTAATCAATTTGGTTCACAAAAGAGCCCAAGTCCAGTTTAGAGTCCGCAGTTGAGCTCACTTCCAAGGCACCATAACTGATATAGGCACCCAACCAGAAATGTGCACCCGAGCTCTTGCTTCACCATCATCCACCAGCCACGCTACTGCCATCCAGTTAAAGTCCTCAGCCACCGCCTCTGTACATGCTGAACCGGGCGTTGTTGCTCCTGTACTTGAGTCATCTACCATCGTAGGCCAAACTTGCCTTGCTAATGTTGATCAGTGCTTGGAGATATGCGCCTCCCCCTCTGTACTTCGGATCATAACCGGCTTAGCCTGGGCACAGATAGTGAGCCTCAGCCTAGAACTCTCATTTTGCAAAGTTGCTTGCAGTATCTAGCCAACGCCACTAAACCTGCATAGATCTGGCTTTTCTCCACCGCTTTGCCCTATTATTTCACTATCGGCACAATCGTTGCGCAAACCCTGATCACATCTAGGTTCAGTGACCTTTAGGGCTCCCCTAGGCGGTTTGAGCCACCTACAGTCAATAAAAATGCCCTATGTCGTAGATATAGATAAGTTGTGAGCCACAAAACTAACCATCCGCCTCCACCTACAGTCAATAAAAATGCCCTATGTCGCAGAACAAAGATTCGATCATTTGAGAAGCGGCGCACAAGGCTTGTCTTTGGAGACCAAATATTGCTGCCGACTCGGCGGTGCACGATCCTTCCCTCAACAAAGGAAGAAATGGCACTGATAGAAGGGTTGATTTATAATAAAAAAAATCGCCATGGAAATCCTTGCCAAATGTGGCTAGGGTTTATAGAGAGTTTTCTCATTTCTTGTTCCGACATTAAATGGATATAAATCTGCTTTTTTTTGTAGTTAAACTTATAATTAAATTAGTGCATTGTTAGAATTGAAATGTAAAAGAAAGAAAAAATTCATATCCTACCTAATCCAAGCTAAATGATCAAAATTTCTAGATCTCAAACCCTAAATGCATATTTTTCTTATGTTTAAATAATTTTTTTTTGAATAATAATATACATGATTTATAAGTATTTATTTATGGTTCCAATGGAATGATCATTAATGAACCAATAATATTAGTATTATTTTTTTTTTTTGAGATGAATAATAATAATAATAATAATAATAATAATAATAATAATAATAGTATTAGGGTATGCTGCAAGCGAAAATTATATCAATCGATCAGAGATTGGGAAAGAATCTCTTACAAACCATCACACGACCAAGAGCGTAAGCATGCATCTATAACTCTTAGTTGTATAACTCTTAGTTGGGTCCTACTAGCTAGTAGATAACTACATAAATATTCATCTCATTTGATCATTATTAATTAGTATTTATCGTTATGCTTTTCACAATTTAAGCACAAGGCCTGGCCTGGCCAGTCCAGGAGAATGTTCGTTCAGTAAATTATTTAAGAGGGCAGCAGGACATCAGCAGTGAATGAAATTCGATGAAATCTTCTGTAAATTTTAAAGGCTTAAAGGCCATCCCTATAAATTTCAAATTCCAAAAACCCAAAATGAAAATGGGGTTTGATTTCATTTCCCAGGAGATGTTCTTTAATTCTCAAGGCTGTGGTCCATTCTCTTTTCCTGACGATATGTCCTTTTTTTGACCCGCTTTGACCGTATACTATTCCCTGGTACCCAATTGAAATTCAAAAGGAAAAGAAAAATCAAAGAAACTTTCAGAGAGAAAGATGATCGATGGTGGTCCATAGTTCCAGTCCTTTGTTTTTGAAGCAGGATGAGATTCCTGAAGGTTATTGATGGGTTGGCCATGATGATAATCATCTCATCTCCTGCTGCTTCTGCTGCACAATCACTTGTAGCTTTTCCTGGAAATTAGAATCCCATCAGACACATGCACACTGCTTTTGCTTCCCTTGAAGCCCTGGCCAGACGTTGTTTTCTGTGTGCCAATTATGTGTTTGATTTGATTGAATGTATTATATATATATATATATATATATATATCATGTAGCCCTAGTACGGACAAGGCAGATGAGCCTGCTGCTAAGTGCTAACCCTAATAATAATATAAATTGATTGATTGTAGGTGGGAAGATGAGCTCACTATTCCACTAGTAGCTAGCTCTGAACGCATGCAACTAGGACAAGGAATATGATCTAATTGTCTAGGAACTAGGAAAATCTTATCTCTAATTTTTATCTTCTTTTTTTTTTTCACAAAACCCTTTTTCCTTTTTCTTTTTCTTCTTCTTTTTTGGGTTTCTTTAATTTATTGTTTTTCTTTTTTAATTTCGACCGCTTTTGATTGTCCCCTCAAACAATTAATTAATAGTATTTTTGTGTACGTGTAGCCATTTTTATCAAAGATGTAAATTTAATAATGTAATCACACCGACACCACGAGGTTCGTGTAGTCGTTAGATTAGCTTCGCTTGAGTGACGTGAGTGAGTGATTTCAAAATTGAAGATAAAGTTTAATCCTCTGAAATATAATTTTTCTTTTATCTTAAAGCTGTTGTACTTGCTAGAATAACATACTCTCACACATCACAAACCAGCAAAAAAAAAAACACAATATATGGTAGTATGGACAATTTTAGATCGAGTTTGATTTATGATGGTTTTGTCCTGTTTGTTTGGCAAATCACCATATGGTTAGAAACAACATGATTCGTGAGTATACAACTAAGATTGGATTAATGGGTTTTTACTGTTTGCATACTGTATAAAAAGGAACATATATAACCCTTTTTTTAAAGAATATATTAGTTCAAAGAAACTTGAGTAAAAACAAAGCAATTAGCTGGGTTTAAGGTCAACAACCAGGCGGTCATAGGAAGTTTCCATGAGAGTGATGAGACAAGCGTGCAAACAAGATGGAAGGGTCATGAGTGCTCATGTCTTTCATGCCCAGCATTACATGAAAACATGAAATGAGAGTTTTTTTTGAAAGAAACATGAAATGAGAGTTAATAAGAAGTTGTAACTTCCATGTTGTCAGTCACCTTCCAATTAGTTGATTAATTTTACCGTAATTTGAGCCATTTGACAGTTTCATTTTGCCAGTCCCCTCGTGACATGTGTGTGTGGAAGGGGTGAAAAATGATTAAACTGTCTGGATATGAGAATACATGTGACAACCCAGTAATAATGCCAAATTTTTACCTCAGAAGCTGTCATCATTATTCTCTCTGCACCTTACATAATCATCAAATCTGCAAAACCCTAACATCTAGAGGAGGAAGAAGAAGAAGAAGAAGAAGATCGCGTACCTTCCTTTTTCTCAGAGCCGAGAACCTGCTGCAAACTTCTGAAATTTCAATGCTGCCCCATGAAATTTCATAAAGTACCCCTTTCAAATTTTGATACTAGTACTATTCCCGCAAATTCAATTGAAGAAGAAATACCAGATATAGAAACACCATATCATGTATAACACATATGCATGGCTCCTCATACGCCATCCACGGAGGTCATCGATGTTCGATGAGCTCTCTGCAAATGGCATACAGGGAGCCAGGCACATACTTATGTATATATGTGTGATATAACATGGTCACTATATGTGCAAAGCTCAGAAACCTAATTAATCAAATGAATACCCATCACACCCTTCATGAATTTAGACTGGGGTTTGGAAGAGTAGGGAATAGCATGGATTCTAGCTACCCTCAAGATCGGTGAGAGAGGGAGAGAGAGAAATAGAGAGAGGTATATATTAAACAGGGATAGAGAGAGAAAGAGATCAGGAGGAGAATGAGAAATGGGAACTAGGTCATAATCGAAATGAATTATAGATTTTTCTCAGAGCCCCACAGACCCCCATTCGAATTGGCATAAAACAAGCAAACCAGAAGGCTAAACTAAGCTTAGGGAACCAGAGGGGAGCACATAGGCTTGAAATTTTTTGTGGGGTTTGTGGGTGGTGTGTTTCAGAGAGAAAGAAGGAAAATGTGGGGTTGGAGTTGCACCCCAGCCTTGCCTCTAAATATAGGCACACACCAAGAGAGAGGGAGAGAGAGTGAAGCATCTAGAGAGAGATAGACAGAAGTGATGATGGGTTGGGTTAGTAACCACGCAATTTCCTAAGCTAGGCCTTATGGTGTTTGAAATCTCCTTTTCTGGGTCGTAAAGCAGAGGTTGCTTTTATCCCTTCTGAACCCTCACTTTGTCTGGGAGCGCTTGGAAGACATGGATTCCTCATCCTTCTCTGTTATGTCTAAAAATAAAATAATTAAAGTGAAAAAAGAGAAAATAATACCACAATTCTATCATCTTTTTCTTTTTGCTCCATTACTTCCTCTCTTTATCTATCCTTTTTCCTTTTTCATAGCCTTCTTATATATTTTATTACTAATAATTGATTGTGTTACTACTTTGCTTGAGGAACAGAGATTTGTACTTGACCACTTTTGGTTTTGATATCAAATTTTAGAATAGGCCATGACCTGGTTGGTCTTACCTAATTCTACCTTTACTTCTGTCCACACAGATACCGGTTGCATCCCCATAGTGATGCCACTTAAAACCATTTTAACATGTTTGTTAATAATATCTTAATTTTAATCCATGTACATGTTATACAATATGGAGTGGATCCATATCAAAAACAAGACAAGAAAACAAAAGAAAAGAAGAAAAAGAAGATGCCTGTGATCTAATTGGCTTAGTTAAGATTATTATTTTTTTGCTGGACAAAGTTATAGTAAACCATGCTATGTTGGGACATTAATGATTTAAATCATCGATAAACTCTTCTGTTAATGCTTATACTTTCATCTTAATTGTTTTTTAGTAAACAGCTATGTAAACCAATCACTATATATATGTGCAATCTGAAAGAGCAAAAGATACATTCTTTGGTCAACTTTTGGTGAACATGATCTGCCATAATCCCTTATAGCTGCTTGTAATAATCGATGTTTAAAAGTTCTTATCGCAAAGACTCAGATTTTTTCTTCATTGCTTTAATGGCAATTGCAGCATTTCTTGGCGCCTAAAGATAATCAATTAAGATATCAATCCTTTGATATGGGCTTGCTGTTTGTTTGTAGTTCTTTCTTTGTTTATTTAATAGAGTGTTTCCCGTAAAAAAAAAAACATCCTTTCCTGTTTAGCATAAATAGATCATATTCGAAGTGCCAGAAGCGGCCAAGTTCATCGCAGATGGTTCAGTTAAGCTTTGCGCATTCAATCCAATCAGCAACCCATCATACTGTGTTTCTTTCCCACGTAGAGATAAAGATAAATTGTAGTTGATTAACAATTAATTTTTCAAAACAAAACATTTTCATGTCAATAATATCTAACCTACCTTGCCACTAAACCATTTGATTTGATAGCAAATAATTCGTTAGGTCTCAGTCTTTTCCTTTCTTACTTCAATCTTATTTGTACAAGACCAAACGCCAATATTTCGAATGATGTTTTAACCTTATGCTATTTTTTTCTGCGAATAGTCAATATCTCCACGAGAATCTTTAGCTGTCCCAAATGGCCACCAACAGAATAAATTTTAGGGTTGACATAAAAAAAACAGCACTGTCAGAATATATTGTCTTGTATTATTTCTACCTATTTCTACCCTATGATCGATGATTGATCTATTTTTGTATTTTCAAAAATATAGTAAAACTGTATATTATCTGATTGGGTGATTCGTTTGATAAAGCAATGTGGTTAACAAGTAAGACATAATTAAGGAGTTTTACATCATAAAAAATGCCTGGCTGGGCGTCAATGTTCAAACAGTTGAAGTGACTTTGAATCAATAGTTTGGACTATTTATGAACTCTATTTGATTAATAAACCAGAACAATGATAAAAAAAACAAGAACATGTCCTTAAAAAGATTGATTTATTGTGAGGAAAGGTGCCTCCAATGTTAATTAGAGCATTTAATCTGTATATAACTTTGTGACAAGAGTTCAACATTCATATATCCCACTCTTTACAAAATTTTTGTATGAGATAGGCATACTTTGTGTTGTCTCATTCAAGTGAGCATGAAATTTTCGTAAGTTTTGGAATTAGCTAACTTGTCCAGTCAAAATATTAAAAACTCTGCTGTAAACATTGGAATAATAAAACTTGTTACCTAATGCAAGGCTTCCTTAGAATAAGAACTAAAACACAAACTATTCTGCTTATC
>LYNE01000709.1:21892-50917 GCA_001662545.1 Rosa x damascena
CTACTGAAATTGAGGTTTTGCAAGTCATACAGATTCTAAACACAAAACAATAGGATAGCCAGAAACTTAGTTATAGTGACCAGTAAGCACCTAACACATGTATCCTGTGGAAGAACTTCACGCATTTTACTGTGACAATTGGAGAAGAGCTTAACAAGTTCTTTCTGCACAAAATTGAAGCTAAGAAGCAATTGCAGATACATTGACATGATTATAAAAGAAATCATACTACATGATTGATATTATGTGCGGCTCAGTAAAAACGACCCTCAACCAGTAAATATTAAAAACAAAAACTAAAAAACAAATCACTGAAGTAAATAACATGTAGTGCTATAAGCTTATGAACATGCAAATCACATATAAGACAAACACCATATATATATACAGAAAAGAAAATCCCCATATATATGAAAGCAAAAATTTTTCATCACAAACTGGCATATAGAACCTTTTCTGTTTTCTGAACCTACAATAGCAATCTCACTCACATTTTTAACTATTTCATAATTAGAAGTTGTGCCTTGGCATAAGTAAATGCCACAGCGGTGTCTAATGCCCATCCTATAGCCATTCAGACACTACTATGGCCTTATAACAAATATGGGCTTGTCTCTACTGGCTTACTGTTATTTGCAGAATCTATTGGAGTGAGATCAGTAATTTTATTTTATTATTTTGTTTGGTAATGAAATAGACACTGAATGCACAACTCTTTAGCAAAGTTGTGAACTACTACTCTCACTCCAAAAGACACTGCAAATAATATTAAGAGACTGAAGCCAACATTACTTGCAAGGCCACAGCATTTTGTGGATGGCTACAGGATGGACGACAGCAAATTCATCCTCCATTTTTGCAACTAAGGTTTAAAAAAGTAATTATTAGTCAATGGATTACTCATGGAAAGTAAACTAACTATTAATCCAGTGGCGTTACTGAATCAAGAGAAACCTTTTCCTTTCACGCCGATGGGTCCTACGCCGATCTATCCTCCCTTTTGTTCATTGCTAAATTTGGTCATTAAACTAAGTTCTCAAGTCTCATGATACAACTTTCGCTAGATACAAGAAGAAACTATAAGATCATGAATTACAACTGGCCAAACTTTGTATTTCATACGAAAGAAGACAAGGGTTAGTACCTCTTTTGGACTGACCGACTCTTCCAGCAAAGAAGAAGTTTTCTGTAAAGCAACTTCCTGAATATCCATTCCATAAACTGAACCCTTACCTGATTCATCAGCTACCATCTTGAGCATTGCTAAGGTATCATGGCCATTGCCACAAGTGGCGTCAATTACCGTATCTCCTTTTTGGACCACACGTTTCCAAACCCTGTTAAATGATGGGAGAGTATATATAAAATCTCTATACAATGATATCATGAAATAAGAGGCGAAAGCATGAATGAAAATCTACGGACCAAGAGATTCCACGTTTGCTGAAGCTGAACTGAACAAAGACTAGTTCAGAGCTTCGTGAAGCATATATTTCTAAGCATAACTAATTCGAGGGAAAATTACAAGCGTTTCCACAGCCAAACCAAGTATAAATTTGACGATTTCAAGGTTTGCTTCCTTTTGTTTTTCATGTTTTTAAAAACTAAAACCAGAAGTGAGTTACATGGTAGGCTCAAACTTATCAGACCAACGAAAAATGGTCAAAATGCAGAATTATTTAGTGAAATTAGTCAATGATATCTTACGAGTGAGCAACTTCTGTGGCCTTCTTCTTGCCCGAGATAAAGCTCAAAAGTAGATCCTCCAATCCTGAATCATGGTCGAGAACATAGAAAAAATCATAACTGAAAAAAAAAAAAATTTGACTATTTGATTTGTTTATCTTTGGAACAAGTAATTTATAAGCTATTTGATTCCTGGAGAAAACGAAAAAGCAGACCAATCCCTCTCCCTCCTCCAATGCAAACAGAAGAAGCTGCAATGTGTTTGTTTTGAAGCTAAATAAAGGGAGAAGAGTACCAGAGAGAGGAGAGTGTTTGGGCACAGAAACCGAAACCAAGTCGTTGGAAGTTGCAGCGTTCAGTTCAAACTTGCCCAACCAGCGGTTTCCGGCAGAATTACCCGAAAAGTTTCGGAACGTTGGAGGTTTCTGCTTCTGTGTGCTCAGCAAATGAGGGAGCCCCCATGATAACCTCCGGGGCACAACTGCCAACATCTCTCTTTCCCTTTCCCTTTGTCTCTCACAAACCTCCCGTTTGCCGCCCTTACAAAACGATCTTATCGCCTAGCTGGGTCCAGATTGCCAAATGGGCCTGCTTCCACCCAAACCCGCCATATCTTTTTCTTGTTGCATTGGGAGATGAATTATGTTTTAGGGTGGGGCTCTAATCAGAACTAACTAAGAACTTCCTAACCAACCGTTACATGTTTAGATATTCATGAGTAGATATTCGTGGGTTCGATTCTCACAGATGGCGCTAAATATTCGTACATGAATCCGGACAGGGGTAGCTGAGTAGAAGGAGATTGTAACCTGGCTCGCGCTTGACCTTTCTTAATAAACCTACAACAAAGGAAATTGTTAGGAGAAAGCCAGAAAGGTTTCGGACTTCATTCCTCCGATGGTCAAGTTAGACATGGGGAAAAGTGGAAGCTAACTATGAGTTCAGGGAAGAGTCAGAATGAGTGGAATGGAATGAATGTCCTGAGCCTGAGGTAAGACTCTCCTTATATAGGCGGAGCGTGCGCTGGGACCCATGCCAGCGACAGTGAGTCCCGCGCTTGCGTTGGGTTGTGATCGCACGAACGCAGCCGTATGCTGGTTTCGTGGACCCACCAAAAATTGTGATTTATCATTTATAAACATGAATGATTCAAATTTGATAGATTTGATTCATCTATTGATTTGATCTAGTTCGGTACCTTAACGATTAGCAATTTGAAAGAAAATTTTCAGAAATGTAATCGAAAAGTGTCCCAAACGGTTGGTTAGAAAGTCTTTAACTAGTCCTCATTTTAAAGGTCTTCATTAGAGCCTCTCCCTATGTTTCTAAGTATTTGTATTGAGAATTTATTGTTACATGATTCTGAGTACACAATATTCTTTTGGTTATTGACTTCGATTGGAGTTATGGCATTTTGTTCATTTTTGGATTATGACAAGATTTGTGTTTATTTTGTATTCATTGAAGCATGATGGAGTGTTTTTTTACAGGATCTGCCCCGGATTTCACCATGAAATTCAAGGTGGCCCTACGGGGCCCATTTTAGTAGAAATTCTACCAAAAATTTAGCGGAACTTCCCTAAAAGTGGACTACCTAAAACCTGTAAAAACAATCTAACACTCCTCAATAAACTTATCCATCCTCAACTCCTAGAGCTTGCCTGCTCCCCACAATTCATAATCAACTTCCCAACAAGCAACATAAAGCAAATCTGAAACTCAAATCTGAAATATCAAACTATCTTTCTTATAACACAACTGAAAGATAGTCATCAGAGCAAACTAAACAGTGAATTGAAATAAAGTACAAGTAGGTTAAACACTTAACCCACAGGAAGTCGGAAGCGGATGGACATTATGCCTCGACGCCTACACACGCTCGATCTCAACCTATCTGTAGATTGGGCATCAGAAACTAAAAAGCCCAGGGAAAAGCATTTGAAAAACCGTTAGAGTGAGTAGACGAGAAATAAGTAATTTTGAAAGAAATAAATAAAACTTAATGCTTCCCCAATTTGTTCTCTTAAAAACCAAGCATGTAGTAAAGTCTTGAAAATACTCCTCTTTACTGAAATCTCAAACACGTATTGTAAAACAGCTCGAAACTGTCTCAAAATCTCTTTAAAATCTCATATGATAAGTACCTCAAAATCATTCATAAATCTCTCGTTAAAACACTCGTATGATAAAATATCTCAAAATCATTTAGAAATCTTGGAAATATGCTAATGTCTCAGATCATACTGTAAATCTGGTCTCGTAGAATAACTTCAAATCATCAGTGAAATCAAAACTCTTGGAAATCTCATTAAAAATACTTGTCATAAAATAGGCGATAACTAGAGGAAACTACCGACTAGTCATCTCATGCCACTTGGAGGGGACTACCGACCAGAGATGCATCGGAGGGTACTGCCGACTAGAATAGGAGGAAGTAATGGTTAGAGGGTACTGCCGACTAACCATAGATAGCTAGAGGGTACTGCCAACTAACTACCTCATGCCATCTAGAGGGGACTGCCAACCAGATGATGCATTGGAGACTACCGACTGGAATATTCTTGAGGGTACTGCCGACCAGAATATTATCTGGAGGGTACTGCCGACTAGACTATTACCTGCAGGGGACTAGCAACCTGGTAATGCATACATGAGCTAACATATTTACCTTGTTAAAATATTAAACTCATGAAATCTCGATAAATCGTTTATACTCAATACTCGAAAATCATACTCATACTATTTAAATCTCCATTTTCTTCTCAATAACTCAGTACTCAAAATCTCGATAGAAATCATTATAAAATCTCAATAATTCAAATATCGGAAAAACTCTGTAAATCCTACATAACTCAAAATAAACTCATTGCCGATAAATCATAAATAACTCGTCGAAAACATAAATCATGAAATCTCGATAAAAAATTCATACTCAAATATAATCATCAATAAATCATCGAAACCATGAATCAAAGCTCATAAACTTCAATATCTCAATAAATCCTTTAAAAGCATAAATCAAATACGCGATAAATCAATAAATGCTTTCGGAAAGAAATTTCAATATAAATTCAAAGTTAATAAATTCGAAGCTCATAACTCAAGATAAATTCAAGGCCGATAATAATATTTGAAAGAGAGATCACTATTAAATCTTGACCATTATCTTATCAGTACTCAAATCTCAACAAGTCATTCAAAACATAAAATTCTGATAAATCATAAGTAAACCGTGAAACGTACCATTATAAGTCTCAAACATTATTAACTTAAATCAATAGAAAAATGTAATAATCGGAAGTATAATACTACATGCATAATTATTTAAAATCAAATGTCCACTCACAAATTTACCAAGTGACGTACGTCCAACAATTTCCTCCTTGAGCTCGAGCTACACATCGTCCTCGAATGCTCAAAAACCCTAGATTTTCCTCCGATGGTCGATTCTCCTTCCTCCGGCTGAAATGGGGCTGGTAGTTGGGTAGGTTCGAATCAGGGAGGAAAGAGCTTCAAGATATGGGTGGTAGGAAAATGGCAATATAACATGGTGGCTGAACTGTGATTTTTAGCTTTGAAACTCGTCCTCTAGTGCAAATCGGAGATGATGGTGGCTGGAGGATAGGTCCCCGTGAAGAGCCGCGTCGAACACAACCTGTCCAGTGGTCTGGGTTGCTCGAATGACGGAGAACTCGCCGGGTTTTCGAATCAGGGTCGGGTTGCAAATTGGGGAGAGAGAGAGAGAGAGAGAGAGAGTTGTTTCGGCCAAAATGGAAACTTCCCAAAATGGAAGTTTCCCAAAATAACTTGCAATTTATAGACAGAGGGTTCTCAGCCAAATTACTAAACTGCCACTCACTTTAAACCTTTATAACTTTTTCATTACAACTACAATTTTGGCATGTCACATGTCCACGAACTTGGTTTAACGTCCTCTACAACTTTCCAAAAAGAAGTTTCCTCAAAGAGTGAAAAATAAAAAGTCAAACTTAAAGACCCCCTAAAATTTTGAAATGAAGGTAAAAAGTAAAGATAAATGTCGTTTACTGTCCGAATGTCCAGTAAACAGGTAAATTTGGGTACAGGGTATAACATTTTTGGCTTTCTTTTTTGTCAATTTTATTGATCTTCAATACAAACTAACGATAGGATGCAAAGTGAATATCTGTGTAGTGGACTTGCAATTCGAAGACCTGTGTTTGTTCATCATTAATATCATATAATAAGAAAGAAATCTTTACAGAACAATTGAAAATAAATTGTCATTACAAGTGCTTGAATTCATGATTTGAAATGCACAATACTCAAAAGTAACAAAAGTAACAAAAGAAACATAAGTTCAAATAGTTGATGTAATATTCTTTCAAAGAATTAATTTGATTTCATCTTCATCATACTCATCCTTTTGTCCCATTTGGCCATTTCTACATTCTCATCGAGATTATATTTTTCAAGGTTCCATGCCCTTTCAGCATCATGTACATCTCAAGCACTCTCTTCCTCATGTTGTTTGCTTTCTCAAGGCTTGGTTTTTTTGCCATTGGCAATGCTCTCAATATAATGAAGCAAAAAATGTCCTCTATCCAGTTTGAATTGGAAAGCAATATTTGAATTTTGAGGACCCATTTTGGTGCGTTGTGGCGGTGCAATTGGCACATAAACTGTACACCCAAATATGCGTAAGTGTCATGAGACATCAGGCTCATATCCAGTAACCATCTGGGATGCAGAAAAGGGTTGAGTGGCAGTAGGCTATGTTGAGAGAAAATTGCACACTGTGAGCGTAAATGTCACCCAACATAATTTCACTCGTACTCATTTAGTGAATAGAGTTTTTATTATTTTGGGTTCGACCCATTCAAGACAGAATGTGTCTCTTAATTACAATACCTTGTTACAGGGAAACACCATTTGATTCCATTTATGAAGAAACCAATTGACGGGATGTGTATTTGTTTGTTTTTGCGGCTGCACCCGGATATTTGATTGGGTTGCCTACATACCCTTGGAGAGGGATCTAGCCACTCGTAGTTCGAGAGTTCCAATGAGTGAATGACTCATTAGAGGGCTGTGATTTTTTACTCAGAACCCGGATATTTGATTGGGTTGCCTACGTACCTTTGGAGAGGGATCAAGCCACTCGTAGTTCGAGAGTTCCAATGAGTGAATGACTCATTAGAGGGTTGTGATTGATCAGTTTTCCACAAAGAAAAGGGCTCCTGGCTGCTAGTTGGTCACCATTTTGTCTTCTTGCAATATCAATTATGCCACCGCTTTATGATTAAGGTGGAAAGTTTGATTAAACTTGCATTGTTTCATTTAACAAACAAATATATATATTGCTCTGACTTGCAGCAAACGTGTTCAATCACAAGCTTTTGACTTTGACAATCTTATTTGTACTTGTCTGCAGGTTTTTGACATTTCTCCACCGCCAAGCTTCGTAGCTACTTGAGAAGTGACCTCTGCTTCTTTAATTAAGTGTAATTGCTTGCTTCTTGATCTTTTATTTTTGGCTTGTTCTGGAAAAGACTTGCAGCATAGCTGCCTCGATTATGCATATTCTGAAGCTTCTGCTCTGCTGCAATTGAGTGGAATTAAGCTTCCATTTTTCTCTTTGTGTAGCCGTGACCATGAAACCAAAAGCAAGGACTTCATTCTTCTTTCTTGCTGATCATGAGATTGTTTTTCCATCTTGCAGACATAATTTTGAAAGAAGGCATTGCAGGCGGTGTTCAAACCATTGCAGCAAACATAATTTTGAAGGAAGACATTGCAGCTTGACCACATCTTTTCTAGGAGTTAATAAACATTTCTGCCACCATCTTGTGCCAAGTAACAGGAACCAGACGACTCCCATCTTTCTTGTATTTTGTGGCTGCAGTTTAGTGATCGAGGGTGAGCCGAGTGAATGTTGCAAACTCTGTGATCACGGGTGAGCTAAGTCAAATACCCTTCTGCCAAAGATTGCCATTTTGCCTTCGGGGACACTTTTCTGATGATGACTTTGATGCAGGCAGCGTAACATCTTAGCTTTGGTGCTGCACAAAGATTCTTCCAGAGCAGTTTCTTCACTCTGTGAGTCCAAGAACTTTGCAAATTTGTATTTGGTGTGAACTGGCAGCCCCATGCTTTCACTTTGACACTTGTTTTTGCCACCCATATGAAGGACGCACCGCGATATAGGCATCAAAAACAAGTGCAGTGCACCCTCTAGCTTGGACCTTGCTTCCGCCACCCATTCGCAGGTCGCACCGCAGTATAGGCATCGAAAGAAGGCCGAAAACACCGGTGAGCCCCTTCCCTTGCCGAAATCTCTTCTCCTCTTTCATCTCTGTGAACGTGCTTCTTTTTTGTCTCCTTAGACCTGCACTGTTTGTTAACACAAAGGCAAATGGAGGTGTATTTGGTTGTTTTGTTTTCTGATTTTGGTGGGCAGCAATGAGGGAGGGATTTGAGGCTTTGTGAGTTGTGATGGTGTTGTTGGCATATTTGGCCGGAGTGGTTTGTTTTCGGAGCTGTTTAAGAAGGATTACAGAGCCCACATGGAAATAGGCAGAGGCAAGTCTTTCTGCACTCATGGAGATATTAGCAACGATAAAGGGAGAGTAGCAAGGAAGACCATGAAGAAACGACCAGCAGGATACCTGAATATGAAGCTCTCCTGTCGTCGGGTGTGGGAGTGGTCAATTAATTTGACCATGCAATCAAAGCAATTAAAGAGAAGTAATGGCAGCAATAAATGCAACAATTGATGTTGCTGTAAATATGACGATAAATGCGGCATTCAGTATGGCAATCATGGCCGCCAATAAGTGACGGTTATTGCAGAAATAAATATGGCCTTGATGACGGAGTGCCGCTCAAGTCGCTGCGACTTGCTATGCAAGTTTACTTGCAGCCCACGCCGAGGTACACCTATAAATAGGTTGCTCGACATCAAGGTAAGGCATCGAATTCCGATTATTTCTACTCCACTACTAAGAAACGTACTGACTTAGGCATCGGAGAGTTTTCTGCAGGTACCCCCCCCTTCTCCTCGAGCTGACGGTCAAACTCCAGGTCAACGCTCGAGGGAAGCTTCTCGATTGTTCCCAGGTCAGCTCCCGCTCCAGTCCGCATTAATTGTTGGATCAAAATCCTCTACGGAATTTTTCACCTCCAACATCGGGTTGCCGTCTCCAGGTAACTAGAACTCTTTACTCTCTCTTCCTCTTGAACGCTGCCTTCCTTTGATGCACAAAACTTGACTCACTCTTTTCTCTATTTCTCCCCTCCCCCTCCTTGTGCAGCCTTGTGTTCTTTATATAGGAGGCAGCGAAGACTCTGGATGCTTGGATAAATGTTCATTTGAAATTTGCATTTCCCGAAGCTCACGTGGATAAGTTGCTGATCAGAGACTTCCTCTTTGACTCCGATATTGGACTTGGACGCACTCTGCCACTTTATCCTTATCTCTCTTTGAGATATTTGATTCAAAATTTGAATGCCGCCCTTTTGTTTCTGTTTTGCAACTTTTCACGTTGAAACTAGGTCAACATTCAACTTGTTTTGAATTTGAGAAAGAGATAATTTGTAACTAAAGCATTTGTTTAATTGCTGCCATTATCCTCATTTTTCGAATAATGTTGCGACAGCTACACGCTTTGTACATTGTGCGCTTCTTTTATAATTTTTTTTTTTTTAATTATTCAACAGGCCTCAAACGAATGAGCACAGCTGCATGCAATATTGCATAGCCCCAAGCAGAAATAGGGAGATTGGTGCGCATAACCAATGCTCTAGCAGGGTGGTGAGCCCTTAATTTAATGATTTGTGTTAGGAGTTTAGCAAATGCAGCATTTCTTGTGGACAATAGCATGACATGTGACCATCGTGTCGATGCATCAACCAACACCATAAGATATCTAAATGGTCCACAAGTTGGTTGAATAGGTCCACAAATATCACTTTGGATTCTTTGTAAGAATGAAATATTTTCTTTAGTGTACTTTACATAGGATGGTCTCAATCCTAATTTTGCTAAAGAGCAGGCTTTGCAAAAGGAAAGATGGGCTTTAGAAGCAACCAGGGAAGTATCCGGTTGAGCCACGAAGTCACAATTGACTTTAGAAGTAGAAAAAGGAACCAAGGAGGTATTGGTGCCGTCAATACCACTTTTGGGCCACAGGGGGTAGGTGGCGCCAGCCCTACCTTAGATCGAATTTTGGTTCTGACTTCTTTTCGTTTTGAAAAATGGATGTGCGTGTGAAGTCTTTAATATACGGATCATCATATCACGACCTGGGTGTCCCAAACGGTCATGCCAAAGCCTATATGTGTCAGAATCCCATAAGTCATCTCTCATGACATGGTTGGATTCAATAATTCGAATAGTGGTTGCATACAACCCACTAGATCGACACATAAGTTTCTCTAATACTCGTTTATGTTCCTAGTCATTAGAGGTGATGCAAAGGAACTCTTGTCCATTCTCACAATGTGTTTCCACATGAAAACCATTGGCTCTTATATCTTTAAAACTCAATAGGGTCCTTCCAGCTCTAGAAGCATATAGAGCTTCGGTGACATTAATACTTGTGCCATTGGGCAACATAAATTGAGCTGGTCCTCGACCATGAATCAATTGTGATAGTCCAGCTATCGTAGTCACAGAAGATCGACTAGGCGTCATCCATAGAAATAGTTGTCTATGTCGTAATATAGTATGTGTGGTGTCACTATCAACATGGCATTCCAACTCTCCAGGAAATATACTGAAAACATAATAAAGTTCGGAATTAAAACATGTCCATGACATCGAATAATAATACGATACTTTATTAATAAAGATAGCCAATGATTACATCAAAGGTCTCAAAAAGTCTAATCCAAAATAACATCAAACTAAGACACATTGTAGTCACTCTATCCGTTTGGTAACTCCAATCAAATATGACCAGGAAAGTAGAGAGAGATGTTGGTGGAGCGAGGCTCTCTTAAGTACCAATAATCTCAATGACTTTCCTAGACATCATATTTCATTGGGTGCACCACATAAGAAAGAGTTTAATACAATTTTCATTTATTGACTGAGGCATATTGCCATTACAAAAATTCTTGGAAAATAAAAGGACTAATCTAATCAAAGTCTGCGGCATCCTTGTGCACTTCATCGTCAACTTTGAAGTCCTCTATGGTGAGATTGATGTCTCTACCATTTTCTTCTTCTTCTGCAAGGTACACTTCTTGCTCCCTCAGGTCCCTGTATGCCCTGTATCTTGAAGCTAGTTCCTCACGAGTATGTTATCATGTTTCTCAGCTACAGATATGAGATTGATAAGCTTATGAAACCTCGTGATCCGTCCAGCATTGACTTCAGTGTGGTATTGCTTTGATACCACAATGGCTGAAACGGGGAAGGTGGAGAGAGTTTTCTCAATTAGCTCTTGCTCTGTGACAGGTTTTCCACAAAACCTCAACATGGACTATAGGTGAAGAGCTTCTAAATTATATTCAGTAACAGACTTGAAATCAGCAAAGCGCAGATTGTTCCATTGAACCTTCAAGTCAGGGAGGAGGGAATCTTGGACATTGCCAAAGCGCTCTTCTAGCACTACCCATAACTCTCTTGCATCCTTGATCGACATATACTCAAATCTGAGTGCCTTGTCCATATGGCGTCGCATCAAGATAACTGCTTGAGATGCTTTGTAGGTGTTTACACGAACATACGATCCGGGTTAGGTGCCTGGATTATGGGTAATATTCCCTTTGAAGTGAGGTGGTTCTCAACATTGGTTACCCAACTGTGGTAATCCGAGCCTGTTGAGTCAAGCATGGGAAAGTCGAGTCTAGGTTCATTCGACATCCTGAAAATAAGAAGAGAAGATATATTAGTTTCAGAGCTAAACTTCCACGAAAACTAAAATAATAAGATTTCCGAGCTATGCTACCAAGAAAACAATTTCCAAGAATCTCTTTTGGATTAGACCAAACAATAATGTTTTAATATGGTCACAATTTGATGCTTATGGACGCTCTTAGTCCGAGCATTATGAACACTCTTAGTTCGTTAAGCGTGAATCCCCACAATTCCGCTTTATTAAATAATCGAACCCATGTTCGTATATTGAAATCCTGCAGAAAATAAAGGAATTTAAAAGACAAGAAAGCAGGAACTTTAATCTTTAAAACTTACTTGTTGAAATTCAGAGCAGATTCGCTTCTGAACAGCTCCCACTTCAAATGGTGTACAGATCTAAAAACGACTCTAATAAGGCTGAAATTTTTAGGTCAGATAGAAGAGGCAGAGATGAACAACTTTGATGAAGGAAGGATTTTGATCTAAAGTCTCGATCAAGACGTTTCGGGGGGTGAAAACAGGCTGATCTGCACATGAACGAGCGTGCTGCAGGGGCAGTAGGAGGCACACGGGTGCTCAAGGGCTGCAGGAGCAGCGCATGGTATGGCTAGCAAGGGCTAGGAGCTTGCGGCAGTTTTTGGTGAAAGAAATTTCGAGTGTTAGTGTTTTTTTTCTGGCTAGGGCTTTGGTTATAGTATCGTGCTGATAACGTGTTTTAGAGAATTGGATAATTGTATTGTATTCATCTCACCATGAGGTTTATATAGGGTTACATCATGTATACAAAAGACAATACATAATAGCTATACTAATCAATCGCACATTACAGGTATGTCAATCGCATACATTACGAGTCTGTCAACCGCATACATTACGAGTCTGTCAATCACATACATTACGAGTCTGTCAATCGCATATATTACGAGTCTGTCAATCACATACATTACGAGTCTGTCAATCGCATATATTACGAGTCTGTCAATCGCATACATTAAGCAATACCTATTGCATGAATAGTCATTATCATTTACAACATAGATAAATATATGGGGGAAATATTGGAGCAGTTCAAGAAGGTGCAGATTAACATTCCGCTGCTAGATGCCATCAAACAGATTCCTTCTTATGCAAAATTTTTAAAAGAGCTCTGTACTAATAAAAGGAGGTTTGAAAAAGATGAAAAAGTGATGTTATCAGAAGAAGTAAGTGATGTGCTTCAAAGAAAATTGCCACCAAAGCTTAAGGATCCTGGCAGCTTTACAATCCCATGTACCATTGGAGAGAAAAAATTTGAGAAAGTCTTACTTGATCTTGGGGCCAGTGTATATCTAATGCCCTATTTAGTTTACAAAACTCTTGGTATTGGACCCTTGCAGAACATAAATATCTCCCTACAATTTGTAGATCATTCTGTGAAGTATCCAAGAGGCATAGTAGAGGACGTGCTAGTCAAAGTTGAAGATTTTATTCTGCCAGCAGATTTTATTGTTTTAGACATGGAAGATACAAAGATCAGAGGCAAATCTCTTCTCTTCATTATGGGGCGTCCCTTCATGGCTACTGTAGGTACACAAATTGATGTTAAAGAAGGGTTGTTGACTATGACAGTGCATGATATTACAATTTCTCGGAGAATTTTTGAAGCCTTGAAGAAACCTGCAGATCCTTATGATTGTTTTAGTGTGGATATGGTGCAACACCTTGTGAAGCAATCTTTCATTGAAACAAGCTCTACAGATCCTCTTGAAGTGTGTATTGCTCAACAAGGAATGAAGTTTGAGAATAGTAAAGTGTTGGAAGCTCAAGAAACATTAAATGCTGCTGGTACATATGCACCTAGATGGTCTCCAAAATTTGAACCTTTGCAACACTCTGAAACCAAACTTGTCCCTTCTATTGTCAAGCCTCCTACACTCGAATTGAAACCTCTTCTAGAGACTTTGAAGTATGCATATCTTGGTGATTCAGAGACTCTTCCGGTGATTATTGCTTCAGACTTGAGTAGCTCAGAGGAGGAGAAATTACTTAGAGTTTTGAGGGAGCATAAAACAGCTTTGGGATGAACAATTGCAGACATTAAGGGGTTAAGTCCTTCTATATGCATGCATAGAATACTCTTAGAGGATGTAGCTAAACCTACTAGAGATCCTCAAAGATGCCTTAACCCGCACATGAAAGAAGTGGTTCGTGCAGAGGTCTTGAAATTGCTTGATGTTGGAGTTATTTATCCTATTTCAAATAGCGAATGGGTGAGTCCAGTGCAGGTGGTGCCTAAAAATTCTGGAATTACAGTGGTAAAAAATGAAGAGAATGAGCTCATACCTCAAAGGACAGTCACAGGTTGGAGGGTGTGTATTGACTACAGGAAGTTAAATAGTGCAACCCAAAAAGATCACTTTCCTCTACCTTTCATTGATCAGATGTTGGAGCGACTTGCAGGCCATAGTCACTACTATTTCTTGGATGGGTATTCAGGTTATAATCAAATTCCAATAACTCCAGAAGATCAGGAAAAGACTACATTTACATGTCCTTTTGGAACCTTCGCATATCGCCGAATGCCTTTCGGATTATGCAACACTCCAGCAACCTTCCAAAGATGCATGATGAGTGTCTTCTCTGACATGGTGGAAAGAATAATAGAGGTATTTATGGACGATTTCTCAGTTTTTGGTTCATCTTTTGACGAATGTCTCTACCATCTTTCCTTGGTGCTTCAACGGTGTCAAGAAACCAATTTAGTTTTAAATTGGGAAAAATGCCACTTCATGGTGAAGAAGGGCATTGTACTTGGGCATATAATATCAGCAAAGGGTATTGAAGTTGATAGAGCTAAGGTGGAATTAATTTCGAAGCTTCCTCCTCCATCTAAAGTTAAAGAAGTTCGATCTTTTTTAGGGCATGCTGGCTTTTACAGGAGATTCATCCCAAATTTTTCAAAACTCACTAAACCATTATGTGATTCGTTGGCTAAAGACGCTGTGTTTGAGTTCAATGAAGAGTGCATGAAGGTTTTTGAAACTCTCAAAAAGGAATTAACACATGCACCTATCATTCGGGCACCGAATTGGGATCTTCTGTTCGATATTATGTGCGATGCTTCTGACTATGCTTTGGGAGCTGTTTTGGGGCAGCGAGTTAATAAGCTTCCTCATGTTATATACTATGCAAGTAGGACCTTGAACGATGCTCAGTTAAACTACTCTACAACAAAGAAAGAATTGTTTGCGGTGGTTTTCGCATTGGAGAAGTTTAGGAGCTATTTGATTGGCTCTAAGGTGACAATATTCTCCGATCATGCAGCCCTTCGATACTTATTGACAAAAAAAAGATGCAAAGCCAAGATTGATAAGATGGATCCTAGTCCTACAAGAATTTGATCTTGAGATTAAGGACAAAAAAGGGATTGAAAATGTAGTTGCTGATCACCTTTCCAGATTGGTCAAGGAAGATGTTGGTGATGATGTGACTCCAATTAATGAATATTTTCCTGATGAGCAGCTCTTCGTTGTTGACAACCTTCCTTGGTATGCTGACATAGTAAACTACTTGGTTAGCAAGTTTCTACCGGCAGATTTAAACAAGCAACAAAAGAAGCGGTTTCTCTCTACAGTGAAGCACTACTTTTGGGACGATCCATACCTATTTAAGTACTACCCTGATCAAATAATTCACAGGTGTGTCCCTCATGAAGAAACTCAAAGTATTCTCACCTTTTGTCATACATATGCATGTGGAGGACATTTCGGAGCCAAGAAAACTGCTCTCAAGGTATTACAAAGTGGATTTTATTGGCCATCACTTTTCAAGGATGCATATACCTTTGTTACAACCTATGATAGGTGCCAAAGGATGGGGAATATTTCCTCAAAGTCGCAGATGCCATTGACAAATATCTTGGAGGTCGAATTGTTTGATGTTTGGGGAATCGACTTCATGGGTCCGTTCCCTATGTCTCATGGCTTTCTCTACATTAATGTTGCTATGGATTACGTCTCTAAATGGGTAGAGGCACTGCCTACAAGGACAAATGATCATAAGGTGGTTCTGAGTTTCTTAAAGGAGCATATTTTTACTCGTTTTGGCACACCACGAGCTATTATCAGCGACGGAGGTTCACACTTCATCAACAAGTCTTTTGCAGCTCTCATGAAGAAGTATAACATTACGCATAAAGTCTCTACTCCCTACCATCCCCAAACAAATGGGCAAGTCAAAGTTTCAAATAGGGAGATTAAACATATTCTTGAGAAAACAGTGAGTCAAAACCGCAAAGATTGGTCTTTAAAGGTGAGTGATGCATGTTGGGCATATAGGACAGCCTTTAAAACTCCATTAGGCATGTCTCCTTATAGACTTGTCTTTGGAAAGGCTTGTCATCTTCCGGTGGAGTTGGAGCATCAAGCCTATTGGGCATTAAAGAAGTTGAATTTTGACATTCATGAAGCAGGGACTTTAAGGAAGCTTCAGTTGCATGAATTGGATGAATTGAGGAATGAAGCTTATGAGAATGCAAGAATTTATAAGGAGAAGACAAAGATAGCTCATGACAAAGCTCTGATGCCAAAGCATTTGGTACCAAATACAAAGGTGTTGTTTTATAACTCCAGGCTTCGTTTGTTTCCTGGCAAACTAAGATCAAGGTGGACTGGACCGTATCTATTATTGCAAGTTTTTTCTCATGGAGCAGTAGAGCTTCAAGACTTGAAGAACAATACAAAATTCAAAGTGAATGGCCATAGAGTTAAACGTTATTTGGAGTCATTCAGTGGTGAAGAAAAGGAGGTGTTATACCTTAATGATGCTTCACATACTTGATCCTTGCCAAGTCCGGCTTAAAACTTAAAACTTAGCGCTTATGGGAGGCAACCCATGTTTTTGGAGTATGAAGTGGTGATGCACAGCAGCTCAGCGAAAGAGAGTATTGAATCTGCTAGCTTGCAGCAAAGGTGTCCATTTTTTACGTGTGACATGTTGATTTTATGTGATTCGACCAGAGCTACAAGACTCATTGCAAATTGCTTTGCAATGAGCCTCTACAAATTTTGGCCGAATACCTCTGTCTTCAGTGTCCGATCCACGAGCTAAGTTTCAACAACCATGGAGATTTCTATTTGGAGCATGTCTTGACCTTTCGTCCTCTTCATCTACATCCAGGGAGCTCTAAACTCTTTCTTTTCTTTACTTTAATTTTTGTGCTTCTTCCCTTGTTTGATGCATTACTGCTAGCTAATATTTTCAACATTGAGGACAATGTCTCACTTAAGTTTGGGGGGAGGAATTTAGATTCTTGTTTTTATATTTTTAGCTTCACATGTGGTAGAATAGTTTAGTAGAAAATACTAAAAAAATTTAAAAATTAAAAAAAAAATGTTCTGTTTAGTAATTATTTTGTGAGTCTTTTGCTTTAGTTTCTTCCAATACCTAGGATAAGAACTTGAATTTAATCCTTGTTAGAGCTGTTGAATATGATAAGCATCAATTTAGGTATGGACATCAATCTTTTGTTAATATTCTCTTATGGTGATCATGCTTGAAACACAACAGCCATTGTTAATATGAAAATTTGTGATCTAGAGAAGCATGTGACGATTAGTGTAGACTTGTATAACCCATGTGAGTATTGAGCCAATTGCCTATTCTTGAGAGTGCTATACATTAATTCTATGATCTTTCTTTGTTAGATAGGTTGTACATGATCTCATTATTTTGTCCTAGAACTTGCTTCAATGACTCTCGAGACTTTATATTGATTCACATAATTTTTGGGAAGGGATTAAGGCAATTAGCATCATCACCACCATGGCCAAATAGCCTCTATCCCTGATTATATTATCCCTTAGATATATAGCCCTTTGAGCCATAATAAGCTTTTTCATTCATAAAACACATTCCCAACCCATCACCCTTAAACACATATCCTACCTATGTTCTGAGAAATTAATGGAGCACTACAGAGATGTATATGAGGAGTTTTGAAGTAGAGAATATGTACTGAAGAAAACAAGTTTGGGGGTTGTGATGTGTACTTGAAGGCAAAGTGGAATTTGCATGTCAAAACATCTGAATTTGAGTTGAGTTGCCATTATCAAAGTAGTTGTGAATGCAAGGTGTGTCTGAATAGTGACAACAAGAACAAGAATAAAAAAAAAAAAAAGAAGTTGGACACACCTTGGCTTTTTGAATGGCACCGAAGTTAAGAAGGGAAGTCTGCCTTGGTTATTGTTTCGAAGGAAATTGCTATTGTCTAAAGCATGAACCTGTAATAGTAGCTTGGATATGGAATGTTTTAATGCAAAATAGAGCTAAAAAAAAACAAGAAGAAGAAGAAAGAAACAATTTTGACGTTACAATGGAAGAACTCTGAAAGAAGGTTTCCAAGCTTGGCATGTGAAAGCAAGAATGAAAGTTGCTTTGGGAAAGTGATAGAAAAAGAAAAAGAGAAAAAGAATGAGGCTATGTGTTAGAAACAGAGGAGAAAGTTGACGTGGTACCAAGAAGCAAGAATTGAAACTTGGAGTTTATGGTGTAGATTTTGTCAATGTTCTATGGTTAGAAAGCAAAAAAATAAAAAAATAAAAAAACAAAAAAAAAATTGAGAACCACAAACCGTAGAGCCATGTCTTGAAGATTTCTTGGAGTGTTGTTTGGAGTATAAGAAGGTTAGAGTGAAGTCAAGGCCCAACACGACCATTATTTGAGAAGTGGAACTGTGACACCTATGAGGATTTGGCGACCTTGAGCATCGATTAATCTTTGCTCTATTGATTTCTTAAAACCTTTGAATTCCTTTATCTTTCGTTTCTTTTAGCCAAAACCCTTAGCCCCATTACAACCGAAACAAAGACCTTTATGATCCTAGGAAAAGTGTGAGGCAATTTGTGGAGATGAGTCAAAGAGGTGAGCCTATGGGGCAATTCTATAATTCAGGTGATAGATATTCTTGCATGAGATCATTCTTTATTTTTATTTTCCAGAAAAAGCCTCTCCATC
This sequence comes from Rosa x damascena, assembly GCA_001662545.1. Taxonomy (NCBI): domain Eukaryota; kingdom Viridiplantae; phylum Streptophyta; class Magnoliopsida; order Rosales; family Rosaceae; genus Rosa; species Rosa x damascena. Next base: position 40,416 of record LYNE01000709.1, read on the forward strand.
TTAACATTTATGTGAGCTATTTTGCTTTTATATATCCTTCTTCTCACATAAACATGAGTGAGTAGAATTACCCAGAAAATCTGAGCGCTTTATTCTGAGTGAAATCCTTGGTGAGATTTGAAGTTGAAGCTGATTTTCATGTGTCTATTTGGATTGTGGAAATTTGTATTGATTTATGGCTGTCCACACAAGCATGGTTGTTATCGGAATTTATTAGCACTCGATTGAAAGTTTTATGGACCTGTTTTGATAATTGTTGTTATTTGGATGCTATAATTTTGAGATTGATTCTCTGAGGTGATTGGAAGGATTGGGAACTTTGCTTTATTCTTGTGTGTTTTTTCTAGTTAGTCATTAGTTTCTATTCTTGTTTTGCTCGAGGACTAGCAAAGACTAAGTTTGGGGGTATTTGATGTGCTCATATTTTCCTAATTTGTTATGCCTCTTAATCTTGATATTTATGTCTAGTTCTCCTTGTTTATGGTTCATTTACTTATGTTAGTATTTTTATAGGTATGAAGAGCAAGGATGAGAAAAAGAAGCAAAACGAGAGGAAAAGGATTGAAGGGTGGTTTACAATCCTAACAACTGAAGCAGCCTCTGCAGAACAGCTAACTTTGAGGATTAAACTGTACTGATCCAGAGACAACCAGAAAACGAGCCTTATATGGACGGAAAGCCCCGAATGTCTAGTTTCTGGAGAATTTTACGATTCGTGATTTCGATATCCCTAGAGGGAGATATGGCAGTTTAAGTACAGATAGTCCAGTCGATACGCGAATCTGTGATGTGTTTCTAAGAGCTCGAGTTTTCAAGGCCTGAATGACTTAGCAAAATTCTGGGAAAATTGATATAGCATTATGGACCATTTGAGAGCCCAACATTTCTAGGAGTGCCACATCACCTTTCTTTTGTGCTAAGTGATTAAGGAGCCCTAGAGGCCTAAAGCAAGAAGGAAAAGTTGCACCTTATATAAGGAGAATGTGTCAAGATAGAGAAGGAGGAGTTACCATCAGATTTTCATCAAAGAAAGGTGCTGCCATCACGTGTTCACCTTCCATCTTCATTCAATAAGTTCCTTTATGTTTTTAAGAATTTCTACTATGTTTTCTTCAAACATGAATAGCTAAACCTCTTTTCTAGGGCTAGGATGAGGCCCTAGCATGATTGTTTACATGTTTTGATATTCAATTGATGGATTAATAGTTTCTTTTTGATAAATTCTTAATCTCTGCTTGAATTGTTGCTTATGTTAAAGTTCTATTGATTCACGAGCCTTAAGACTTTGCTTCTAGTTATCAGAAGATGAATTTGAGGCGTACCTGCAATATAATTCAAATTAGCTTCATGAGATAAAGAATTGTGAATTACATTATTGTCGTACCTGAAGTAATGGTTTGCATGATTAATCTCTTGTTTTCTAGAACATAATGAGTCCTATGTGTTAAATTTATGCCGTACTTGGATAAATTGCATGCTAGGATATACAACATCTGCCGTACCTAGAGAGAATCATACACTTAAAGAAAACTTTGGTCTAAGTGTCGTACCTGAACTTAGATACGGGAATTGTTATCTAAAAGAAACGAAAGAATTCATTGGTTGGTTGAAAACGTAGATAAGATTGCTTGTGGTTGATTCCGACACCCTAGGCTCATCATCATCATATTCTTACCTTTAATCATTATAGACTCTTCTCAATTTCAATTTATTTAGATTTACTTTTTAAGTTTCTATTTTCGAATAATTTTCCCATTATCATAAACTCTTTCAAAACCGTGAAAATCATAAGTCCTAGTTTGAGTTATTGTGTTTGTCTTAGTTGATTTGTGTTTCTTGTTTTGTGTGTTCTTTTAGTTTAGTTAACTTAGGTTTTCATATTGTGAATTGAACTAATATGCTCGTGGGAACGACAACCCCGTTTTCTTCCATTGCTATACTACATCCACCCTGTATACTTGTAGGAATTCCATCAATTGGCGCCTGAGCTCTTGGAGGGCCACCTAATTTGTCTGCCTGCGGCATCATCTCATTGAAATCACCTGCAATGAGCCATGGCAAACCACCTGCTAGAGTTCTGATTAAAGACCAAGTATGATTACGGTCTGTTCTGGTTGCAACACCTTATATGCCAGTAAAGCGCCACTTCTTTGCCTCATCAGGTTTACCAATGATAGCATCAATATGGTTCGCTGATTGTGATCTCAAGTCCACGTGAGTCTCCTCATTCCAAATGATTGCCATACCATGTGATTCAAATTGGTATGGAAAACATATGTTATCCATGAACCCCAGCCAAGAAATAAGATGATCAATGAGGTCTTTCTTGGCTAAGGTTTCTGAAAGGAAGATGAGAGATGGTTTCTGTGCTTGTACCAAATCGATAAGGGCACGTTGAGTTTCATTGTTGACAATTCCCCTGTGGTTCTAGACAATGATCTTGCCCTGCAACATAGATGGAGGCTTGGATGCTCCATTATCGAAGCTTAGACGGTGACACAAGAAGGCGGCGCTTGACTTCTAGTTTAACAGTGATATAACTTCAGGGGCCTCCCATATTTTCTACTTGTTTCTCATTATTGTGCATTTCTCTCATATCTTCCACTACTAGAATTTTGGCCTCAGACATCGGTTCCTGGCCGATGTTAAAAAAAATCTACCGATGTCTTAGTGGGTGATGTTAAAGATCACGAAAAAAAGACATCGGTTGAATATAACAAAATAGACATCGAATAAGCAACGTGAATCGATGTAAAACCATTATTATGATGACATATTAGTGTGTTTAGATATTGTTAAACATTCATATTTTAGCATTTAATGCTTAATGAAGTATAGATCCAACAGCAAAAGTATTCATTTTAACATTGTTACTCATACTAGAAACGATGTTTTATACTGTGTCACACATCGGTATCGTTGAACTTTTGCCTGCTGTTTATGAGCTTCATGCATACTTTCCATATATCCCACTATTTAATATTCAATCTACATTTTTTAATATGGCATGAACAATGTCCATTATTATGTTAAATATCGTTTCCTTTTATGAAGTGATGTCCATATTGATATTAGACATCGTTCCCCATATTATACATCGATGTCCATATTGCTACTAGACATCGTTCCCAATATTATACATTGATGTCCATTAGTTTTTTATACATCGTTTCTAACCTAATAACTCGATATCCACTGAATAATGAGACATCGATTTTTGTTTCGAAACTGATGTATCATCTCTATATTGACATCGTTTCTTACTCAATACGTCGATATCCACTAAAAAACGAGACATCGATTTTTGTTTCGAAATTGATGTTCTATCTCTTTATTGACATCGTTTTTATTGTTTAACACTGATTTGAAATAAGTGTAGATACGTCATGTCCTTTATATGAGATGATGTCCACAAAATTTGTAATTGCTGCTAAAATCGATCTAATCCACATTTGATGATAGGAGCATTTTAATGCGACATTTTAATATTTAACTCCCATATTTTGCTTAGTTATTTCCTTTACTTAATCATTTTTAATTTAGTTTCTATTTTCTAGGTACATCAGAGAAAAGTGGTAAAAAAAAAAAGATGCAGAAATGAGCTGAAATGAAGAAATGAAGTATTCCTGGTCCAACTAGAAATCCCAGTCAAAGTAGGAATCCTGATGAGTCTAGGAAACCTGAGGGCACTAGGAGACCATGTGGCTTCAAGATAGCTTAAGAATGTTCTAGAAAACTTGGGATATTGCGGCAAATAAAGAGACCTAAGTATACTAGGGTTTCTTGAATGCAAAAGGAAGGAATTCTAAGTGAAATATGTGTTTTTGTCGTGAGATATTCAAGGGATTCTAGAAAGTGATGTTTTTGAAGTTATCATGGAGAGTTTTAAGGGATTTACAATATTCAGGAAGGTTGAAAACAGGTCTAGATACATTCCTTGAGCTCTACACTCTATCCTTGGCAGAAATTAAGGAGATAAATCAGAAAATAATCATGTAATTAATGCAAAAATAATCTCCCTAGAATCAAGGTGCTAATTTGAAGGCTTCTTATTGGTTGGATGACACAGGAAGGATGATGTGGAATTATCTGATTGGCTAATGCTGTGTGGATCAATCAGATAAATCCTAGAAAATAAAAAGAAAAATCTTGAAGACTTGGAGACTAAGTTGCCATCCTCCTATAAATAGGAGCATCATTGGGACGTTACACCACACCACTTCACACACCAATTCTTTCATTCTTTTCAACATCAGAAAAATTCTCTCCATTCTCTAGTCTTCAGAAGGTCTGCGTCTCAACCAAGGATGAGAAGAAGTCATGCAATACATCAAAATCCTAGCCGCCATCCACCCTTGTGTCGTCCCTAGAAGATTGCTTGCTTTCAAGGATCTCCAAGTTCTTCGTCTCAAGGCTTGTCATCCATCTTTCACGGTGTATTTCATCCTTTATTTTTTTTTCTTTTTTTGATTCTTAGAGTATTGAATTCTAGTTAACATGACGTTAAGAGCAAAGTTTAAAGCCCGTTTATATGTTTTGAATAAAGTTGTGATTTCTATATGTTGACTTCTATGTCGCTTATGTGAGATTGCTTGATTGATTTTGGATTACAGAAAACTTTTGCATGTGTGTGTTATTTGGTGGCCAACTTAGGATATATGCATGTAATTGGAGCTAAATTTAGGTAAACAATTCACCTAATAGTTTTGTGACCCTAAATCATAAATAGTTTTGTGACCCTAATAGTTTTGATTGATTTTGGATTACAGAAAACTTTTGCATTTGTGTGTTCTTTGGTGACCAACTTAGGATATATGCATGTAATTGGAGCTAAATTTAGGTAAACAATTCACTTAATAGTTTTGTGACCCTGAATCATAAGTAGTAAAGGCTTTGGACAAAAGTCGAAATCAATTAAAGAGGATTACAAATAGATGAACTTTTTCATACTAGGTTGTGCACTTTGGTTGATATCCTTTCTTTATTCTTCATGCGTTGAATGTGTTCTTGATTAGCTAGCTTTCTAGACTATGATTGCATGTTCAATAGGATTGATTTAGGTGCTTTCACTTAGATCAATTATTCAAGGAAAGTAAAATATGGGAAATCGTTTGCTTATTAACGTTTCACATGGTCAACTTCTTTCTCATGACATAGAAAATCAACTATAGGAATTGTAATTGGATTTCATTCATATGATTGTGGTTTTGATCTTTGTTCCATGCGTTTCACCTCTTGTATATGTATTTTACATTTTTATTTTTGTTCCTTTAATTTTTTATTTAAAAATCTTAAAACCCCCTTTTTATATTAACTCGTATATATTTCTATTCTTTGTTTTATTTTTGTAAATAATACTTTTTACTTTTATTAATTATTTAATTATTTTTGCAATTATAGGTGTACCCTCAATCCTCGGCTTGAACGATTCCTACTTATTCTATACTTATAACTACATTTTGCAGGGTTAAATTGCGCTCTTGTTATTAGCGTATCATTTGACAACATGCTCCAGACGCTTTTGCACCTCCTCAGATTTGAGACCCTCTGTTGTACACTTCAATTGTTCAAACACTTCCTCTACAAAGACGCTATTCTGCCAGCATATTGAAGTTTAGAAAAAGTAGCAGTCTTTAAATAATATGGATATAAGTTTGAATTAAAGCAATTGGTAGATAACTATAGAATTTAAGAACTATAATACATTTGTTTCAAGCAATCTGATTATACACAATGTTAAAGCATCAGGCAGTGAACAAATTTTGGACATACAAACTAGGCCAAAATCGAATCAATACATCTTATTTCCCTTATGTACATCATAAATTGATTAAAACTACAAGCTTTCTTGAAAGATCAAGTATCCAGATTGCTTCATAGTATATATAAGAAAAGTGCAAACAATAAGGAACGTAGTTCAAATCAGCAATTGATACAATAGAATCTGGAACATGAATAAGCAACTATGGGATAACATTTGCACATGACGTACATTAACCATAAATGTGAATTAGAAAGCCCCACAAGTTCATTTCTTCCTTCCCATGTACATCCAAATAATTATTAAAAAGCAAACAAGGTCATTTCTTTCACAAACCTCTAGCTGCATCATCTCACCTATTTATCTAGGCTTAATACAGTTACAAGAGCAAGGAAAGTTCCTGATGTTAAATACCCTAAATGACATAGCCATGGCATCATACGACTTTACCTTAAAAATTCATAGACCCATCAAAAGGTTTCCTCAACAATGATGTCCATTTCATCATAACAAACTAATAGTCATAAGATCGATCAACTGATATGCTACAACTACTGGTTACAATATATATAGTTCTCTCCCCAGTGTGTCAATATTTATTTCATGTGAGGCCAATATACATGAGAGATAACAAGGAGCAAGCCTAGAATGTGCTCAAATTCACTAAGAATCAACAACCTTCATATTGCAATAAGAAAAGTGTTTTACTCATGCCAAGTAAGATTTGAGAACTACAAAAAAAAAACCTGGGGATCAACTATCTAGCCATGATATAGTGGGATGTCTAACAAATCAAATATTGCACATTCTAGAGTAAACTCAAAATCATTTTTCCTACAAGCATTAAGTAAATTTGAATGAAATGTCACAAAGTATATCACCTTAGTAAACTATGGGTGAAAAATAAATAAAGACTACCTTATGTTAACAACAAAATAGGTTGCAAGTCGAGGGAGTAGATCGATAGCATCAGCTATGTTCTGCTGTTGGTTTTCTACGTAGCCAACATCTTTTGTTTGTTAATTTCAATTTACACTTATAAAAAACAAGAAAAGTAAAAAGGTGATCATGAAAGCAAATTACAATTTATCACATCAATATTACTGTTAGAATCAATTAATCTTTCAACAACGAGTGAGAGTAAATTTTCTTGGGAGACTTCTGTAATGTTTACACTCAAATTCAGGTTGTTTATGAGGGAGAGAACCTTACCTGCAAGAAATTAAAATATAAAATGATATTAGTAGGCATACATCACCCTCCTGCAACAAAACAATAGTCTAGGTATGCATACCTTTCCTTATGTGCACGTAACAACATCATTGATGTTCAACTTTACAAGCAAAGACATAAGATGCAAGCATGAATGAAATTTAGATTCCTAGTTTCCTACTGTAATGAATGAAATATAGATTCCTAATTTCCTATTTGAGTTTATCACCTAAAGCTAATGTAAAGAATGAGGGTGTTAAAATATTAACAACTAATGCCCTCTGGAATTTAAAAAAAAAAAAAAAACAAAGAAAAGTATTTAAGGTAAGTATTCTATTTTACAGTAAGGTAAGTAAGATTTAATTAGCTCCAGTAGGACCCCAACTGTTTTCTTTTCCTGTTTGAGTTCCAAGATTTTTTTTTTCTTTTCCGTTTCTTGTATTTATGTGCTTTTAATTCTCTACTATACCATAATCACAAGCTCCATCACCAATTTACGTATTTGGAAATAAACCGTTGAAATTAGTGAGATGGGTTGGTGGGTTAGCACCCAAATGTCAAAATCAGTATAGAAAAAGAATAATCTTAAGCTGGTGATTAGTTCTTTGATCAAGTTGGATTAAGATGGAGATCGATAGCTAGTATTTATTAATTTATGAAAACACTTATCTGAATCTAGCTGTAGTACACCGAAAATTCGTATTTATTTTACGAGGATTTTCTGAAATCTAAATTGTGATTATTGGACGGTTTCGTGGCTCGTGGATGGAGCGGAAGTGTTTCGGGCGAATAATTATTCGAAGAATATGGTTTTAGGGGGGTTGCAAAGGTTGACTTTTTATTCGTTGGGATTCACCGAAACTTTCCTTCACGAAAGTTGTAGAGCGCGACGATACGAGTTCGTGGATATGTGGAATGCGGAAATCAGAGTTCGTATGAGAAAGTTATGAGTGTTTGAAAATTTGGAATGAGGTTTCGTGACAAGACCCGCCCCGGATTTCACCTTGAAATCCAAAGTGGCCCTGCGAGACCCACCTTAGAAGAAATTCTACCAAAAATTTGGCGGAACTCCCTCTAAAAGTGGACTACTCAAAAACCTGTAGAAAGACATTTACACTTCTAAAATAATCCACCTTTATTCTTCTGGAGCCACCCTGCTCCCCGTATCACAACGTCTCCCATTTCACAAACAATTCTGAACTTAAGAATATCAATATCCTGAGTTATCAGAGCAATCTAATGTACAGGCGTACAAGAGAATATAATACAAGATAAAGGACCGATACTTTTATAATGTGGAAGCTATGACAGCTATGCCTCAACCCCATGTACGCTCGACCTCAAGCTAAACTGGCCTGCAAACTGGGCATTTAAAACCGAAGGGCCCAGGGGAAAACATTTAAAAACTGTTAGAGTGAGTGGACGAAAAATAAGTAATTTCGAATGAATAAGTAAAACTTAATGTCTTCCCAAGTTATTCTCTAAAACCTCGCATGCAGTAACAATATTGGAAATACTTTTAATCATCATCTTTACTGAAATCTCTTAAAATCTCATCCTCAATCCTTTTTAAAACATCCTTTTCAAGAGGTTCGTTTGATGACTAGAAAGGACTGCTATCTAGTCATCTCATGCCATCTGGGAGGGACTGCCACCCAGATGACGCATCGGAAGGGACTGCCAACTGGAATAGGAGGCGGTGGATAGAAGGGACTGCCAACTAACCACATGTAGTTAGAAAGGACTGCCAACTAACTACCTCATGTCATCTGGAAGGAACTGCCAACCAGGTGACGCATCGGAAGGGACTGCCAACCGGAATAGGAGGTGGTGGGTAGAAGCGACTGCCAACTAACTATCTCATGTGAACTGAAAGGGACTGCCAACCAGGTGACGCATCGGAAGGGACTGCCAACCGGGATTAGTCTGGAAGGGACTGCCAACCAGACTATTACCTAGAAGGGACTGCCAACTAGGTAATATACGCATGCGCCGAAGATAACCTCCTCAATAAACTGAATAGCCTCCTCAATAAACTGGAACAACCTCTTTCAATTTCTTGCTTTCGGAATGAAACTCGATATTACTTCAATAAATCATTAATAATTCACCGAAAGCATAACTCAGGATTATCTCGCTAACTCAAACCTCAATATCTCAATAAATCCTCGAAAGCATAAATCAAATACTCTGTAAATCAATAAATGGTTTCGGAAAGAAATCTCAATCTAACTTCAAGGCTGATAAGTGCGGAGCTCAAAACTCAATATCTCAATAATTCAATCATGCTCAAATATTTGCTAAATCCTTCGTACTCGTATATAATCATATAAACTGATATTCGAAATCAATCATTCTCATAATATTTTCTGAATCAGTCACTTCCCGAAAATCATTTCCCAACTCAATAACTCATAAATAAATAGCTTGAAAAATCTATTGAAAGCCCTCGGGAAGGAAATCCACTAAAAATCCCGTAACTCATAGAGCATAATAAATCCCAAGAAATCAAGCTCATAAAATCATAATACTCAATAATTCAAATAATAAATTAAACCTCAATCGGAAAATAATATACTGCGTGCACATTTAATTTAAAATAAATGTCCACTCACAGTACTGTTTAGGCGACCATGCATACGAGTTCCTTCGTCAAGCAATAGCTCGGTACGTCGCCCTGTACACAATTATTTTCCGTGAATAACTATTCAACAATCAAATATGATTCTCAAAATCAAATTCTCATAAATCATCTCTCCACTTCTTCTCTGATTCAACCCAAATTTTTCATCTAATACCAATTCGTTATCTTAAAGGTTCCAAGTCAGAACCAAGAGATATCCGACGGTCGGATTCTCGTAAATCGATAATCGAAATCATAAATTCCCAGAAATTCATAATCAATTAAAAACTTCTCCAATTCCAACCAAATTCACATATTCAACCTCTACAAAAAATTATAGGATTTAACTAGCTAAAAAAATAGAATTTAAATTACTGTTTAAAGGACACTACTGTTCACGTATGATACTGTTCATGCAGCGGCCAACTCCTTCTTTGGCCACCAAATTTCAACCACAGAATCATCTCAACATTCTAAGCAATTTTCATAACTGTGACCAAGTGAGAAATTACCTTGAACTGCTCCAATTTTGCCGATGAACACAAATCCAGAAATTTCCAAACCCACCAATTTGGAAATCCTTTAAATTCTCCTACCAAACGTGGAAATTTCAGCTAGAAGCCTTCATAGAAAACGATCAGTGGCTCGAGGTGCTCCTAATAGGACCAATTTCACCTCTGGAAATGGCTGGAAAACGGAGAATTTTGCCGGAGAAGCAAACTGCTACAGTAACAATGATTGCCGGGATTCGAGGTTTTCTGGCCAAATCGCCAATACCCACGACCGTGTAGAGGAGGAAGAGACGGTCCACGACCAATTGGAATCACGTCGATCGGTGAAGAAATTGGAAAAAGAAGAAGGGAGGGCGACGCAGGGGAAGAGGGAGAGGAGAGAGAGTCGGGGGGG
>LYNE01000710.1:22439-51463 GCA_001662545.1 Rosa x damascena
ATTCGTCCAGAAGACTACTTGTTCAAGAAGACTAATTTCGGTGCTTATATCTTCATCTTTACGGGTTTTAGATATGGTTTGTTGATGGTGATGGGTAAAATGGGTCCATACATGGAGGTTGAAATGGGAATCATGGTAGTGTTAATGATGGTAGAACTGGATCGGCATAAGGGGTTATATACTTGTATTATAAATTATTTTTGTTGTCAATGTAAGTTAAATAAAGTAAATGGTGTTAATCTTATGTTTAGTGGAATAGATGTCACTATTTTAAGGAGGTGACAGTGTTGGTATAGGGGATTTGGGGACAGTTGATTTCTTCCCACAAATCAATGTATTCAAAATTATTATTTTCTACACTAAGATATTTAATCAGTGTGTATTTGGAATGCAAGAAAATGAAAATTGGTAGTGTTGAGTCAGCAAAATAGAAATGGAAACAAATCCAATGTGGCAACTGAGTCATAGGACTGCGATTAAACAAAAAAAATCATCCGGACTATATCCAATACGAGGTGTGAATTTTGAACTTGGATCAAATTAACTCTTGTTTTTTATAAGTAGAATGTGGCTTTATGCCGGCAATAAGGCCTTCTTGAATTGGGGTTGGGGGCGTAGGGCGAAGCGAGCTGTGTCCAAAGCACACCTTGTGTGCCTTATCTTCTCTGGGTAGGTCGTGAGTTTCTTGCTTGGTCAAATTGTCGCAACCCCTTAGTGGTAGGGTGAAACTAAGTGTCATCAGATTCATCCTCCGATAGCAACATAGTAGAAAAGCTGTACTTTTGGTAACTATGCTTCGCTGTAATCGAGTTATCTTTCCGTTATGTCACCGCTATATCAAAGCAAATGGAGTAGCTAGTAGAGCACTCTTTGCTGGTTGGTACCTGTTTAGATACATTTGTTTGGTAGAGATCCCTGATATCATTTCAGGATGTGTTCTAGATGCTTATTGTAATAAGGGCTTTGGCTCAATGTCCCCCCTTTGTATTCAACTGTTTCATTAATCAAAATTTGAGGATAGCCGCACCAATCTTTTATTTTAAAAAAAATAGAATTTTTCTAAACGTAGCTTGTGAAATTTGAAGGTATAATTACACAGTGAATCCCTTTGGTCACCTCCCATCATTACAAATTTGTGGAGGACTCCGCCTGACTGGTGTTGGTTGTGAAAAATTTTGATTAGGAATTTGACCCAACAATTAATGCGGACTGAAGCAGGAGCTGAACCGGGGACAATTGAGAAGTTTCGATTCATCGTTGACCTGACGATGATGAAGTGGAGGCCTCTCTTCGCTTCGTACCTCTCTCCGCTCCGTAATCTCCCTTCGCTTCGTCACCTCTCTGTGCTCCATAACCTCCCTTCACTTTGTCTCCTGTCTCTGCAACCTCCTCTCCGCTCCATAATCGCCCTTTTCTAATTGATCCTATGGCTAGTATAGAGAATAGATCTGTCATCTTGATGGAGATGGTTTCACTTTTTCGGATATTCGTTTTAGTATTTGGAGCATGGAATATATGAAATATATTACTATAGATTACTAAAGTATTAGAACTATGATTCATACTTAATAGTCAGACCTTGTGGCCGGACTTCAAATTTTTTTAAAAAGCTTGAGAAGCTCAACACTCCAATAAAGAATCCTTTTGTAGGTGAAGGGGCAAAGAGTCCCCAGTCTCCCTTTTGCAATAGTTTCGCTTCTAATGTTCTACCTTTTTCACTCTTCTTTCTTTGCTTTTGAATTTTCATATATATTTTTTAGAAATCGTAGTTCCTCCTTCTCGCAATCAGAATCTGATTCGGAACCCTAAATATCAACTAGAACACCATAAAAGGGTAGTGACTCTTCTAGGTAGTGACTCTTCTAGCTACTTTATTTCCTCACCAGGATTCCTATCTATTTGTCTATTTGTTCGAAAAATCACAGGCCGGATGGAATTCTTTTCATGATTGAATCTGAGAGGCATTCTTATCATTTGGTAGATCCAAGTCCATGGCCTATTTCAGGTTCACTTGGAATTCTTTTCTCGTATTGAATGATTTTCCTATCGAAAACCTAGCCATTCACTTCGTCACCTCTCTCCGTAACCTCTCTTCGCTCCGCAATCTCTCTCTACTCTGTATCCCCTCTACGCTTCGTCACATCTCTCCACTCCATAACCTCCCTTCGCTTCGTCACCTCTCTCCGTAACCTCTCTTCCCTCCGCAACCTCCCTTCGTTTCGTCTCCTATCTCCATAGCCTCTCTCCGCTCCATAACCTCTCTCCGCTTTGTAACCTCTCTTTGCTCCGTAGTTCTGATGAGGAAGCAAAGACTCTTCTTCATCGTTGGTGAGAGGAGGAGGAGGGGGGGCTACCTGCAAAAGGCCCTCCGATGCCTAAGTCAGCATAGTTTTGAGTTGAGTGTATAAGTCTCAACTAGCGTTCGATGTCATACATGGTCGTCTTGCCCCTATTTTTGGGTACATCATGGCTTGGGCAGTAAGTAAACTTGCATGGCAAGTCGCGAATCTTAATTGTAGGAAAAAAATATTTGACCACTCCCACAATACCCCAAAATTTTCTCTTTGGACATTCATAAGAGAAAATTTTCAAAGCCTAGCTCTGACTTGGGCTCGTCTTGGAGTTTCCCTATCTTTTGACGCTGCACGATCTCCTTCTTCCTTTAGCCTCAATGGGGTTTTCTCCTCGAACCTTGAGGAACCAGTTTCGAAGCAATTAAGGCAACTGTCCTACTCAAGGAACCAGCTCCTATGAATCAAAGCAAATGTCCTACTCGAGGAACCAGCTTCTCCGTGTCAAATGCATTTGTCATACTCGAGGAACCAGTTTTGTAGCATTAAGGCAACTGTCCTACTCGAGGAACCATCTCCTATCAATCAAAGCAATTGTCCTACTCGAGGAGCCAGTTCTGAAGCAATGAGGCAATTTTCCTACTCGAGGAACCAGCTTCTCCATGTCAAATGCAACTGTCCTACTCAAGGAACCAGTTTTGTAGCATTAAGGCAACTATCCTACTCGAGGAACCATATCCTATCAATCAAAGCAATTGTCCTACTTGAGGAGCCAATTCCGAAGCTATGAGGCAATTGTCCTACTTGAGGAGCCAGTTCCGAAGTAATGAGGCAACACTGTCCTACTTGAGGAACCAGCTTTTCCGTGTCAAATGCAATTGTTCTACTCAAGGAACCAGTTTCGTATCATTAAAACAACTATCCTACTTGAGGAACCAACTCCTATCAATCAAAGCAAATGTCCTACTTGAGGAACCAGTTCCAAATCAATGAGGCAACTCTCCTGCTCGAGGAACCAGCTCTTACATGTCAAATGTAACTGTCCTACTCAAGGAACCAGTTTCTACAAATCAAACACAACTGTCCTACTCAAGGAACCAGTCATACAAATTAAAGGCGATGTCCTACTGGAGAAGCCGGTCCCAATGATATTATTCACGCGAGAAACGTAAAATACAAACTTTCGATAGTCTCCTAAATGATACTAACATGATCAAAAATCACTAAGCATTTTATTTTTCTTAGAGCTAAATACTGTTTAGTACCCTGTGGTATCAACCCAACATCGATTCAGTCCCTTAACTTTTAATTTCATCAAAAAACACCCCTGCAATATCATCTTCTCGTCCAATAGGTCCCTCCGTCGGGATTTCGTCAATTTCAGACATTAAGCTGCTGACATGGCGTTCCAACTCAACAAAAGTGGGTCCTACATGAAAGTCAAATTCCCAAAATGACCCTAGCTCTTTAATAATTAATTCCTTCTATTCCTGTCCACAACTACCAAGCTTTCATCTTCCCTTTCTCTCTCGAAACCTATATCTCATTTCTGCTATCACTTCTAGTTTATATTCTCACTGACATGGAGACCATAACCCATAATGGAAACCACCAGAATGGGATCCAAAAAGGTTCCTTAGACGATTTCTTAGTCAAAACAGAGTCCCTCAAAGTAGAGCTCTCTGTTTCGGACCCGCTTAATTGGGGAGCGGCCGCGGAGTCAATGATAGGTAGCCACCTTGATGAAGTGAAGTGCATGGTGGCCGAGTAGGGGAAGCCGGTGGAGAACCCTTGACTATTTCTCAGGAGGCCAAGTGGATTTGGTGGGTTGACTCGGACACATTGTTTACCGACATGGAGTTCAAGCTCCTGTTAGAGAAGTACAAGAGCCACTGCCTCATCGTTCATGGCTGGGCTCACCTAGCTTTAGCAAAGTCGGTGATTGTTCTGGGGTCAAGTTTTACAGGTCTGGTTTGGCTCACCACTGTCTTCGCCTTCCCCCCTTCTCTCCCCCTCTTCCTCTCATAGCCTTTCTTCCTTTTCTTCTTCTCCGATCGCTCCGGTGAGAACTCGACTTCAGCTGTACTTAACTTATCCTCCTCCTTGTGCTTCGATTTCTTCGATATTTTTTATTGCTTCGATTTCTTGTCTTCGACAACAAATTTGGGGGTTTTCCTCTTCTTCTTTGTTTTCTTTGCCAGATCTTCTAATAGTGTAGTCGTCGGAGGTGGAGGAAGGAGGGCGTCAAAGTGTAGGGAGGTTCGGTGGTGGAGACTTGGAGGATCTCTTGGGTGTTTGGAGGTCTCTCTTTGCAGCTTCCGCCATGAGTAAGGAGAGGGAAAGGAATGGTGGATATGGTTTGGGTTCAGAGCTTACAGAGTAGAGAGAGAGAGAGAGAGAGAGAGAGAGAGAGGGTTGAAGTTGGTGGATAGGAATAAGGAATAGAGGGAATTAATTATTAAGGAATAGAGGGAATTAATTATTAAAGAGCCAGGGTCATTTTGGGAATCTGACTTCCATGTGGGCCCCGCTTTTGCTGAGTTGGAATGCCATGTCAGCAGCTTAATGTCTGAAATTAACGGAATCCCGACAGAGGGACCTATTGGACGAGAAGATGATATTCCAGGGGTGTTTTTGATGAAATTGAAAGTCGAGGGACTAAATCGATGTTGGGACGATACCATAGGGTAATAAACAATATTTAGCCCTTTTTCTTATCTAATTTTTACAAGTTGCACTAATCTTTTTGTCAAAAGGAAGCCGCAATATTATCTTACATTCTCCATTACTCAAGACAAATTTTAGCACATGGACATTTCTATGACCCCTCTGGTTGCTTTGATTTATGTCATTTTATATTGAAGGAGTTTACCAGTCTTCATTGCTGCAAGGATCGCTGGTCTCACTCCCTCACACTTATATATTGTGTGCCCCCTTGCCTTGTGGAGCGGGTAATATCGACTTCTCTCATGCTCGTCACTAGCCTCCGGTTAAGGGGGTGGCTTTTTAAATATTCATTCATGTCTATGTCTTTTGTATATGGTCATGGGGTCAATCGTAAACCATTGTTCAGGGGGACAATCTCGATGTATCCCCCCGCTTTCACTCTGGATTTCCTTCTTCGTGTTATTCCATTCAACCTCTCTCGAGGCGATGACAGCAGTAACTTGGGACTCTTGTGCCTACTTTGCCCTTTCGATTCATATTTCACCCTCGACTCTTATAATGATGTCATCCATGTCTCTTGAGGGTTCGCGCAACAAACTCTCGTATAAAGGTGTGCTTGGGAGGAGTCCTTCTCTAAATGCAATCGCAGCAAATTGAGGCTCACAATTAACGTGTCGCATCTCGGCCTTGAACTGCTCAAAAAATTGTCCTATCTTTTTTCCTGTGTTTTGCTTTGTGCTGAATAAAGTTGCCATATCTTTCTTCTGTTTACGACTACAAAAGTATTGCGAAAGGAAAACGCGGCTCAACATGTCATAGTTCAGAATGAAGTGAGCCTTGAGATCTTGGAACCACGTCGACGTCGGCCCCGTGAGGCTTGACGGGAAGATTTTTCACATAAGCTTCTCGTCGGTTGTTTCAGTTGACATCTGCTATTTATATCCTTTAATGTGATCTGCCGAGTCGGTGGTTCCATCGTATAATCGAAATGTAGGGATGGTGAATCTTCGCGGTTTTGCTGTATTCAAGATGTCATCGGTGAATGGGCATTTACTGACATCTCGTGCGGTCTTAGTGGCAAGCTCTCGAGCATTCGTCGATCAATTTCTCCATTTTCTCGCTCCACAATTCATTACGTGCTCTCTTGGATTGCCTCGCATCGGTTCCTCCATTTACTCCTACATTTAGAGTGCCTACCACCCCCTCGGCGATAGATCTTCCAAAGCCTCCATTGGTTGCTCCACTGATGCCTGCACTTGTGACAATGTTGAGGGCCTCATTGTTGAGCTATAGAATTTTTTTGAGCTTTCAGCTTCGGCGAGCCTCTCTGTCCTATTTTTCCTTCCGGAGTTGCTCGACCACTTGCTGCAACCTTTATGTCTCATCGATTGGTGGCACGTTTAGGTCTCTGATTGGGATTGGGGGAGGTCCATTTGGTGGTTGGTTTTCGTCACTCCCAGTCCTTAGTGACAAAAAGAGAATCCCGTCAGGTGCAGCTCCCGCCATCAATATTTTCAGGGAAAAGTGTTCCCACAAACGGCACCACTTGTTGGTGGTGAAAAATTCCGATTAGAAATTTGATCCAACAATTAATACGGACTGGATCGAGAGCTGAACCGAGGACAATTGAGAAGTTTCGATTCGTTGTTGACCTGACGATGACGAAGCGAAGACCTCTCTTCGCTTCGTGACCGGTCTTCTCTCCGTAATCTCCCTTCGCTTCATCACCTCTCTCCACTCCATAACCTCTCTTTGCTTCATCTCCTCTCTTTGTAACCTCTCTTTGCTACGTAACCGCCCTTCACTTCGTCACCTCTCTTCGCTCCGCAACCTCTCTCTGCTTTATATCCTCTCTACGCTTCGTCACATCTCTCTGTAACCTCTCTCCGTTCCGTAACCTCCCTTCACTTTGTCTCCTCTTTCCGTAACCGCTCGCTGCTCCGCAACCTCGCTTTGCTTCATCTCCTCTAGCCTCTCTCCGCTACTTAATCTCTCTCCACTTTGTAACCTCTCTTTGCTCCGTAGCTCTGATGAGGAAGCGGAGACTCCTCTTCGTTGTCGGTGCGATGAGGGGTGTATCTGTAAAAGACCCTCCGATGTCTAAGTCAGTATATTTTTGAGTTGAGTGTATAAATCTCAACTAGCGTTCGATGTCATACATGGTCGTCTTACCCCTGTTTATAGGTGCATCACGGCTTGGGCTGCAAGTAAACTTGCATGGTAAGTCGCCGATAACTTATACGGCAAGTCACGATTAACATTGTAGTTATTCCAGTAATTATCACCTCTTATGGCTACGATTATTGCCATACTCAATGTTGCAATGATTAACGTACTTACTGCTATAATGATTGTAGCACTTACTGCTACATTCATTTCCACATTTATATTTGTCTTAATTGTAGGGCAAAAATATTTGACCACTCCCACAACTGGTTACATACTTTCAATTTTCAATTTTCAAATTATTGATAGCTATACTAATTTATATGCATGGTACTGGCAAAAATATTCTTTCGATTTACCCCATCATGTATTTGTATACCAAGTCTCTGATGAATAAAGGCTTGGTGCAGGTATCGTTTCTGCATGTATTTATTGAAATGTAGACCTTCTGAGGCTTCTCATGGCGCCCTGGCTTGTACTTGACCTCACCAATATGTATAATGTGTGGCTGTTCTATACTTAATTGCTTCTCTTTTCAACTCTGTTGCTCTCCCATATGTACGTACTTGCGCTGAACTCTGAGCTTCTGGTGAAAGTCGAATCTCCCTGATGTTGGCTTTTCAGGTCATGTCTTTTATCTTTTAGAATAACTTTGGCCATAAGAAACAAAAAGAAAGGATCCAAATCCTGAACAGAGAAGATGACTTAATTAGATAGTCTCCCGATAAGATGTTTAAGCCTAGATGTGCATTAACATTCAGATACCGGTGGTGCTTTAATCAAACTCAAGTTAGCATTTAGCTTTAATAGGACGAACAGTTTGTATATGATCGATATTAATTGTCGTAATAATACATCATTCAAATAATCAGATGTATTAAATCTCACTGCCGGCAGGGCGTAACTAAGTCAAGGGCTGGTTGGGCTATAGCCCAAACAAATTTCGATCAAAAATCTCTCAAGTATACCTATAGTGCAATCCCATATCTAGTCAAATCAGGTTACTATGAGAAAGGAAAAAAATTATGCGTGAATCAGCCTTCATCTTTCGTCTTCGTCTTCCGTTGTGTTGGTTCTTTATCTGGGTTGATTTAGATGGAGCAAAAATGAGTAATTTGGTCTGAAGTTTTAACGTATTGGTGGAAATGAATTATGGTTGAGAAGACAAATCAATCCTACTCTTCTATCATTTCCACAATATACATACACTAATCAAACCTACTCTTGCTGCACTAATTGGGATTGTGATTGCTATTCCAATTTCAATGATACATACTCAATTCCTACACTTATGTATAGTTGTACTAAAAAAAAATTTTGGCCTTCGCCCAAAAAAAATCTAAAAATGTAGGCCAACCCATTTTTAGATCCTAGATCCGCCACTAACTACTGGTGATCGACTTCCATAATCTTCAATCAATCACTCTAATCAATAGCATTACTTTATTACCTTATATTAAGGGGTCGTCTAGGGTACCTTGATGTATGTCATACCTTTATTTTTTATTTTTTATATTTTTAATAAATTAATGTAATGAAAACCTATTGAACTGGTTAACAGGTTATCGACTTAAATGTTCACACGTGTCATTTTAAAAACTAAAATTTACCATATTAACAACACATTCTATCTTGATATGCAATACTGTTCAAAAATATATAACAAATATTGTCCAAATAATAAATTACAACTAGTAGAACTAAAATTATGACTTATGACCACACTTATTGTAGTTATTGTAATTGAGTGGTCAAAGATGTAAATATCATAGTTGGACAACTTTGATCAAATGGAGAACATTAATTATCAAATAGAGAACCTCCCTACAATACTAAGTACTTACATATCTTTTGGTCTAATATTAATTTTACCATGTGTACTTACATGAGCATTTGCCAAGCATAATTAGCTATAATGACCCACGCACATGCTACCGCCAGCGGTACCAACTCCCACCAGAGGAGTGACCTACGGAAGTACAGCCAAGCAGGCTACCGCCTAAGCCCCGGCTCACCCCCAGATCACCGCTGACTTGCCGCCACGCGCTGCGTCAAGATAGCATCAGAAGCTTCAGAAGCTGGGAACTGAAGCATATCAGTCCCACATTGAAAACACGAAAGAGATCAGCCTCTTTTCCATATATAAAAGGTTATCTCATCTCTCCTCATTAATTACGCTTTCACTACTTACCTACTGTTATTCTGTCAACATAAATACATTGACTAACTTAGGCATCGGAGAAGAGAAGACCGCCCAACGCGCTCCCTCTGACGCCGCTTTGTATTTTACTTGACAGGTAGCGGAATCTCTGAGAACGTTGCAGGTAGCGGTCCGCCCATCGGACCAGCACTAATCAAGACTTGGGCCACCACTCAATCTTAAACATTAACATTGGCGCTGTCTGTGGGAATCCTTGAACAAAAGGCCATCCCACCACGACAATCACCATGACTAACGGTAGCGGGGGAAACGCTGAGGAGCAAGCGGATCAATCTGCCAACCCTCATCCCACCAACCCCACGGCTAACAATAACCCAACGGTTAACGTTAACCGAGCACTATTCAGCACTCCGGTCAACCCTAGCGTGGAACCCCAGGGCTCATCCCAGGTCCTGCTAACCCAAATTGCAGTAGAGGCACGACCGGCCAGCAGTTGCCCACCAGGCCAGGATCTCGCCCTTATGTATGAGCTGGCATTGGCGGACCTCCACAAGGCAAATAGGGAGCGCGAAAAAGAGCGCAGAGAGTAGGCCGAGGCCCAAAAGCAGGTGGCCTCGCTGATGTCAAAATTCGACGAATTGAAAAAGGCGCTGGAGGCAAACGCTAACCCAGCGCAGAGCGAGCAATCGCGGAGCACCAAATGTAGTCGACCCAATACCAGCGGATTGGTACCCATACCAATCATATAGATGCAGGTACCGCCGAATCCACCAGAACTATTGGGAATGGGCCGACCTCCCCTGCCCCACCTAATGATGGAACAGGAAGCAGAGTCACAGCCGCACACCAACGCTCGGCAGCTAGGGCTAGAACTGAGGGCAATCCACCTGTCCCCAAGTGGGAGCTGGTTCAGTGGAATCTCCAAGCAGGGCCCGCTGGCGACACAACTCCCTAATCCTAGAGAGGAACCAGCAATTAAAGCAAAGGCTAATCCGGGCGGAGGGAGGTGTCCCAGCGCCAATCCCAAATCCTCTCTTTGCGTCCAGACTAGGACCATTCACCGCCAGGATCTTGCCAGCAGTCAGACCAACATATGCAAAGAAACCAAAGATGTCACATTACAACGGCATGACCGACCCATTCGTCCACATGGACACCTTCAAAAAGGTCACTAACAACAAGGGATTTGATGACGCCACCCTCTGCCACTTGTTCAGCGAAACATTGGGTAGTGAGGCGATGAGTTGGTTCTTTGAGTGCCCACCGAGATCCATCGACTCATTCCATGCACTATCAAATGCTTTCCTCTCTCGGTTCATCCTGCTAGCCACCGGACATCACAACATAAGTCAGTTGTTCAACGTCCAACAGGGCGCGGAGGAAACATTGAAGGCATTTGTCACCAGGCCTCCTCCAGCCATCAGGAAACTACTAACAAAAGCTCTGCTACGCCGCCAACTGATAAGAAGAGAGAGTGGCAACAGGGCAACTACCAGAGCAAGCGGCAGAAGGACTAACATTACAACAAGGGCAACCGCTCATCCCATGAGGATAACCGCAACAAACAGACGGAGTCCTCCCACTGGTACGCAGTATTTACAGTCCTCACAGCCTCGTATAAGGAGATATACGACCAGTGCAAATACCAAATACTGCCACCACCCCCAAGAAAATACCCAAGGGTGGGGAAACCCAAGAACACCGGTAAGTGGTGTAAATACCACGAAGACAGCGGTCACAACACTAACAACTGTAATGCTCTCAAAAAGGCTATTGAGACGTTATACCGTGATGGCAAGATGGAACAATTCAAGGTGCGCCAACGGTCACATGTGGTTGCCAACATCGAACCAATGTGCCGCATCAACACCATCTACGGCGGTGCTCCAATCACCAACATGTCTCATAGGGAAAGAAAGCGATATGCACGTGCTAACCACCCTAAAGAGGTTTGCAACATCCACTATGACAGATCCGCTAAACTCCCAAGGTCTGGTTGGGAACCCATCACCTTCTCGGAGGAGGAGGAGCGTGGAGTACATTTGCCCCATAACGACCCATTTTTGATCGACGCCATACTCGACAAATGGTCAGTGGGAAGGGTCCTTGTTGACAGCGGATCCGCTGTCAATGTCATCTTCAATGGTTGCTACAATCAACTCCAGCAGAACAAAAATTACTCCAAGATCATGAGCCGCTGCTCAGCTTCTCCGGTGACGTCACGCAACCACTCGGTTCTGACTACATGCGACTAGTTATCGTTGCTAGTCTATGCACAGCGGAGATACATACAGAGTTCATCGTTGTCGATTGCTTCAGTTCATATAATGCCATCATCGGTCGACCGACACTCAACAAGTTCAAATGCATCATAGCCGGATACATGCTTCTCATGAAGTTCCCCACACCCAATAGGACGAGATGTGTGAAAGGAAGTCGGCCGCTAGCACGAGAATGCTACTCAACAACTGTGGCCCTATCGACGCGCAGCCATGAGATCCTAACGGTAGGAAACAGAGTACCGTCGGAAAGTATTTTCGAGGATCCTAGGGATGACGAGGAGAAGTACGTCAAAAAGGAGCCTGTCAACCCAAAAACACCCTTGAAGGTTATCAGCATCTCCGACGAACACCCTAAGCGGACAGTCTGCATCGGCGCTCAACTAGCCCTACAGATAGCGGCTGAACTCACCCAGTTTCTACGTGACAACGCCGCCGTCTTTGCATGGTCCTACGCTGATATGTCGGGCATCTCCCCTGAGATTATCACACACATGTTGAGCATAAAACCGTCTTTCTATCCTATTAAGCAGCGGCGAAGGGCCTTCTATGAAGAGAGATATCATGCAATAAGGGAAGAAGTCGCCAAACTTCAAAACATTGGGTTCATCCGCCAAGTTAATTACCCTCAGTGGATTTCCAACTTGGTCATGGTCAAGAAGCCCAGCGGAAAGTGGCGGATGTGTGTCGACTTCAAGGGTCTTAATAAGGCATGCCCAAAGGATAGCTTCCCGCTACCCCGCATTGATCAAATGGTCAATGCAACCGCTGGACATGAGCTGCTCAGCATGATGGACGCCTTCTCCTGCTATAATCAGATCAAGATGCACCCCAGAGAGCAGGAATGCACCACCTTCACCACCGACAAGGGCCTATACTGCTACAATGTCATGCCTTTCGGTTTGAAGAACCCGGTGCAACTTATCAGCGGTTGATGAATGCCATGTTCGCGGAGCATCTCAGCAAGATAATAGAGGTATACATGGACGACATGTTAGTCAAAAGCATCAAGGCCAACGGACACGTGGCAAACCTCATAATCATATTCGCCATTCTCTTGGCTTATGACATGCGCCTCAACCCAAAAAAATGTTTCTTTGGCGTCACCGCCAGCAAATTTATGGGCTATATCGTCAGTGAACGGGGCATAGAGGCCAATCCTGACAAGGTGCAAGCCATCCTCAATATGAAGGCTCTAGAATGGAAAGTGCACGTTCAGAGCCTCCAGGGCAAACTAACAGTCCTCTCTTGGTTCATCTCCAGGCTTACTGACAGGTGCCTCCCATTTTTCAAAGTTCTGAAGAGGACCCACAAGAAGGTAATTGATTGGACACCAGATTGTGAGGCGGCATTCCAGAGCTTGAAGGAATACTTGGCATCAGTCCCAATTCTTTCCATTCCTGTACCAAGGGAGGTACTGTACATCTTCTTGGTGGTATCCCCATCAGCGGTAAGCAAGAAGGTAATTGACTGGACACCAGATTGTGAAGCGGCATTCCAGAGCTTGAAGGAATACTTGGCATCAGTCCCAATTCTTTCCATTCCTGTACTAGGGGAGGTACTGTACATCTTCTTGGCGATATCCCCATCAGCGGTAAGCTGCACCATTGTACGAAGAAAGGGCCAAGAGGAGCTCCCTGTATTCTACACCGGCAGGGGCATGAATGGGGCGGAGATAAGATATACCCCCCTGGAGTAGCTAGCTCTCGTACTCATTGTCTCCGCTAGACGCCTCCACCAATACTTTCAGGCCCACACCATTCATGTCTTAACAAACCAACCGCTGATGCAGGTAATGCAAAACCCTGAGCACTCTGGGCGCCTCAGCAAGTGGGCCACCGAGTTCAACGAGTTCGACATTGACTACAAGCCAAGGGCCGCCATGAAAGGCCAGGCAGTGGTCTCACCGAGCGTCAGGATGAACCCAACCTAGGGGCACAAGAGGCCAGCACAGAAATGGTAACCGCTGAGGAACCAGCCCCCCCAGCAGTAGTCAGACTGGAACCTCCACATAGACGGCTGCGCTTGCGCCAAGGCCTGGGGAGCCGGAGTCATCTTGACGGGACCAGGGGGACTAAACGTAGAATACACGTTAAAATTCAACTTCAAAGCCTCAAACAACATGGCGGAGTATGAAGCGCTCATTGCCGGCTTACTCCTCGCCATCGACTCAGGAGCTGACAGTGTCAACATATTCAGCGACTCTCAACTAGTCGTTAACTAGGTCAACGACAGATTCCAGGCCAAGGACCAGCAGTTAGCGGCATACTTGGGGTATGTCAAGACACTACTCAAAAAATTCAAATTTCACACCATCACACAGATTCCCAGGGAAAAGAATGCCAAGGCTGACTCACTGGCAAGACTAGCAACTACCCAACCACACCAAAGTCCAGCGGACACAAGGGTGGAATGCCTTGGGATTCACCAAAACCCTGGCGGAGATCTTCAACATTGAGGTCAATCCCAGCTGGATGGATGAAATCATAGAGTACAAGAGCAATGGAACTCTGCCCATTGACAAGATCGAAGCAAGGCAACTTAAGCGGAGGGCAACCCGCTATAACATCCAGAATGGCAAGCTTTATCGCCAAGGATTCAGCCATCCCAATCTCCGGTGTCTGACCCCAGAGGAGGGAAAAGTCGTTCTTACCATGATACATGCTGGGGAATGTGGAAACCACTCGGGCGCCAGATCTCTAGCCAATCGCACAATACGGCAAGGCTACTTTTGGCCCACACTCAGCGACGACGCTAGAAGGGTGTCAAGGTCTTGCCACAGATGTTAACAATATGCTGACCTGCCCCACGCCCCAGCGGAACCATTATCAATTATTATTGGCCCATGGATTCACTCCACGTGGGGTCTGGACTTGCTTGGAAAATTCCTAACCGCTAAGGGCCAGTTCAAATACATCACTGTCACCATCGACTACAACAGTAAATAGATTGAGGTGGAACCACTAAAGGCAATAACTACCGCCAAGGTAATTCATTTCCTCTGGAAGAACATCTACTGCCGCTACGGCGTCCCCCACACAATCATCACAGACAACGGCACATAGTTCAACAACAAGGAACTCATATCTTTCACCACCAACCTGGGCACCAAATTGAGTTTTGCATCTGTCGCTCACCCCCAAACCAACGGCCAAGTCGAAGCAGCAAACAAGATAATCAAGAAGCTGCTAAAAATGAAGCTCGAGACGCCAAGGATTTATGGGCGGAGAAACTCCCGGAAGTGCTGTGGGCCATTAGGACCACCCCAACTTCCGCCACTTGACAGGACCTGCCCTCGGATTTCACCCTGAAATCCGAAGTGGCCCTACGGGGTCCACCTTAGA
The DNA here is from genome assembly GCA_001662545.1 of Rosa x damascena. Classification (NCBI taxonomy): domain Eukaryota; kingdom Viridiplantae; phylum Streptophyta; class Magnoliopsida; order Rosales; family Rosaceae; genus Rosa; species Rosa x damascena. The sequence continues at coordinate 37,348 of LYNE01000710.1, forward strand.
AGAAATTCTTCTAAAAATTTGGCAGAACTTCCCCTAAAATGGACTACTCAAAACATGTAGAAATGAAATTTACACTTCTAAATCACCCAACCTTATTCTCCTGGAGCCACCCTGCTCCCCAAATCACAACATCGTCCAATTCACATAACACAAAACACAACTTGAATAACATTAATCCCACAGGTAATCAGAGCAATTCTAATAGAAAGGTAAACAAGGAAATCCTAATTCAAAGGCAAACGCGGAAGCCATGCTGTTGACTATGCCTCAACTCCATGTACGCCCGACCTCAACTAATTTCGCCTGCAAACTGGGCATTTGAAACCGAATGGCCCAGGGGAAAGTACATAAAAAACGTTAGCGTGAGTGGACAAAAAGGGATTTTATACTTTCCCACATTTATTCCTTTAAAAACTCAATGCATGCGACAATGGTAAGACATTTGTCTTTAAAATCGAGAACCTTGTAAAGACAAGCCAACCCTGTTGGTTAAGGGAAATAGGACTAGCCCCACTAGTCAAAAATAATATAAAAGTAGGGGAAGAGGATAGTCATACGAATGAGCATCCTAGGCTCGGGTGATAGCCTCCCAGGCTAAAGTACTCTCATATACTCCTGTTATATACCCACACGCCACTAAGTGTAGCGATGAGGATACTGGGCTTCAGCATTACTGTCACAAAGACAGTCACCAGCGCTAGAAAGGCGGACGGGCTTCGGTGATCCCATCATCTCGCCACAAAGGCGGACATCAATGCTAGCATGATAAAATCACCCAAAGTATGGAACAACAAAACATATCCGAAAACCCAGTAAATCCATAAATACATAAGGCTTCCCCCATCTCTCGTAAAAGAATTTCCAACGACGTGTCCCACACGCCAAGATAATCTCAAGTTTAAAATAAATAGAAGAGAAATAATAATAAAACATGATCTCTGTAAACCGAAACAAAACCAATTCTAGACTCATCATCAAGGCATTCCCAATGCCAAATCCGAAATTCGATAAATAAATAAGAAAGATCAATAAATAAACGGCGTGTCCCACACGCCAAAAATATTCTCGAGTCAATGATAAATAAGCAAGGAAGTTCAATAATGAACTAATATTCCATTTTGGAAAATACCATGGAAAATACTTTATTGGAAAACAACATAAATCATAAATTCGAATCCGAGCATAACAAAATTAATATCCGAAAATCACAACTGGAAATAATTCATAATCACTTCATGAAAATCATCAATGAAAGTAATTCCACGAGATAAATCAAAATCAAAATCCGAAAACAATCATATGCTCGAAAAGTAATATGATAAATAACTAGAGCATTAGTTTAAGAAATTAATGCATGCATCATTATTTAAAAACAAAAGTCCACTCACAGTACTATACTGGCGACCACGCATACGAGTTTCCTTCGTCGAGCAGTAACTCGGTATAGTGCCTTGTACACAAATATATTCCGTGAATAACAATTCGGTAATTAAATACGATTCCCAAAATCTATTTCCTTCTCTGATTTAACCCAAACTTTACCACCAACACCATTTCATTAATTTACAAGTTCTACGGCAGATTCGAGAGAAATCCGACGGTCGGATTCTCATAAATCGATAACCGAAATTCTAAATTTCCAAGAATTTATAATCGATTCAAAACATCCCTAATCTTCACCAAACTTCATATATAAGCTGTACATCATTTATAGGATTTATTAGGCTAAAAATTGAAGTTAAAAAACTGCCCTACGCGCCTCCACGCGTGACCTACAGTGGCGGCGCGTGGGTCCCACGCGCCGGCGGCCACCACCTCCAATGACCACCAAATTTCGGCAGCAACAACTACTCAACACGCCCAATAACTTTCTCAACTGTGACAAAGTCAGAAAATGAGTAAAAGTACCTCAACAATTAAGGAGAAATTTGAACCCGATTTGTGAATAGTGACGCAGAATTTCAAACCTTCGATTCTTCCTTCTCGCTTTAACTCGCTGTAAAAGGTTCAGGGAGCATCATCTACGTCCCAAGGTGCTTCCAATGGACTAAAGTTTATCACCGAAGGTGGCCGGAATCGGGAGATATCGGCGTTGACCCAAAACTGCTACAGTGATCGTCCTCTTCTTCTCGTTGCTTCACACTCCACAGTCCAGAATCAATCACCAAATCACCATAGAAATGCAGAGGAGGGAGAGAGCTTTCCAACAATAGCTTATGCGTCAAAATCCATCGCCGGATGAACGAGTTATGGCAAGAAGAAGGTGAAGAGGTCGGAGAGGAAGAGAGAATCGGGGAAAGAGAAAGAGGGAGGAGAGAGAGGAACCTGAGTTACCACAGTAACTCGTGGTATTTATAGAAAATTACTATGAACAGTAATTTTAGTATTTTGGTCATAACTTTCGCATACGAACTCCGATTTTTACGTACCACATATGCACGCGCTCAGTTTAACGCCCTCTACAACTTTCATGAAGAACATTTTCTCAAATTTTGACTCGAACAAAAAGTCAACTTTTAGGGCCACTAAAAGTATTGAAACAAATTAAAAAGTGAAAGTAGTTGTCGTTTACTGTCCAAATGACTAGTAAACGGGTAAATTGAGATATGGAACGTTACAACACGGGTGAAACACTATTCTGCCTGATGTTCAGAACTGAATCTGTCCTACCTATTGAGGTCGCCCAACCTACCGCTGGGGTCGAGGGCTACGGCTCTGTGAGACCAACGGCAAAGGCATCAACCTCGACAAAGACCTCCTCGAGGAGAAACGACACAAGGCCCATTTGCACAACTTGCAAAACAAGCAACGGGTATCACGTTTCTACAACGCCAGAGTCAAAGCCCGGAACCTCCAACTGGGGGACTGGGTAATGAAGGAAGTCATTCCACCGCCAATGGCACTTCGCCCAACTTGGGAAGGGCCATACAAAATAGTAGAAGTCGTTAGCCGCGACACCTTCTACTTAATGGACAAAGATGGCGTCACAACGACCCACCCTTGGAATACCGAACACCTTCGATATTACTACAAATAGTCATGCCGCTACCCAAAAGCATCTTGACTTAGGTAAATTTTTGTTCAATATTTAGCTAAGGGAAGCTACCCAACGGGTACAACCCCGCTTTTGTAAACGCTAATCTATCAGCTATCAATGAAACGAGGAATTATTCAAACCATTGTCTCCAAGTCTAAGCACAAGAGTTAACTGGCAACGCCAACAATATTCGGCGGACCACGTCCGCTACATTGTGCACTTGGAACAATTTTAATTCCTTTAATGTTTCGTTGATTAGAAAAAGCACAAATCAAAACTCTAGCGGTAAAACAACATTCAAATAACAATCATCGAAAAAAATCCCACACTTAGAAAATTTCAAAGGCAAATACTCCATATATTTAGGGTCGGGACTCCCCGCCCAAAAAATTTGTCAAAATTACAAAAGCGGCGACATCCTCACCCTCCAGTGATGGTTGTGGCCCGGCCAGGCGGCCCGTCTAATCAGATCCTGGAGCGGTAGGGCTCGAAGTCACCATGGTGCCATCCGCTCTGGTGTGGGCGGCCATGAATTCAGCACGGGAAACTTCGGATTGGGTAGGAAGTGGAGTCCGTTGAGAATCGTTCGTCGGACGCTCACCACTCTCTCCACTACCTGAGCGAGCACCCTCAGCTGGAGTAGGAACCACACTGCTCGCAGGTCCCCGCTAACCAGATGACCCGGCGGGTTGGGACGCTTTCACCCAGTCGATGGCGCCCTTCTGCTTCAACATGTCCAAGTTGGCGGCAGCACCAGCCTTCGCCGCCTCCATCATGGCTCGCTTGTACTCCGCAGATTGTTTAAACACCTCCACGGCGGTGACCTCCGTGCGGCTCCTCTCAGTTTCCAGCCGGGCAACCTCATCCTCCAACCTCTTCACCTCCGCAGATTTAGCAGCAAAATCCCGCTAAAGGATCTCAACTTTCTTAGCCTTAGCCACCACTTGATCCTTCAGCAGGGCTATGTCTTGCTCTAGCTTGGAGACATGGTTGTTCAGCTCGAGATCCCGCTCAATGGCGACAGTCAGCTTGCTGCAGACATCCATGTCATCGCATTCTGCCTTGGTTAGGCACCGCTCAACATCCGCCACCTTGTCTTTGGCCTCCCCCAGCTCTCTCTGGAGACCTTGGATCTCCTCCCTCAGCTGCCGCTCAAACTGAGGCTGGTTTGACGCGGCAAGGAACAGCTCGTGCAACCCGACCGACAAATTTCCAAACGCCGAGCTGAATGGCAATTGTTGCACGGCTGTCGGGCGGACGGTCCCATCCAACCCGCCAAATCCTAGCCTCTCAAAGACATGGAAGAGAAACTCCCGCTCGAGGTCAGTCAGGAATTCGACATACGCGCCAAAGGAATCTAGACCACTCGCTTGCACCTCCCCGACAGCAGCCACTGTCACCTTCGGCAGGGCCTGTTTTGCCCTCTTCTACTGGCGGGCCCTGATGGTCTCCACGTCGTCTTCCTCCTCTTCTTCATCAAAGTCGTTCTGTCATCGCTTCTTCTGCAGAACCGCCTGTGTGGCACCGGCGACGACAGGCCTCAAGGTCAGTTGCGGCTCCAGGACCGCAATGGTAACGGGTTCCATCTTCGCCACCACTCGGTCCCTCTGGGATCCACGCCGGTTGGCGGGCACTCTCTCCCTCACCTTCTCAGGGGCGACCTGTACCCTACTCCCGCCGGCAGCCCCACGATCTGCGCCAGTACCCGCCTGAACCACGAGCAAACCATTGGCGCAGAGACGGGAGTGATGCGGCATCGGCAGCACCACATGAGTCTTTGATTGCCTCACCGCCAGTGTCTGAGGGTCAACGACGGTTTGTTGAGCCGCCAGCCCAGCGACATACATACTTTCCAAAAAATTGTTAATCTCTGTGCGGTCTATGGCTTTGGCAAATGCGTCGCGGCTCGCTTTATTACCCGGCGGAGAATCTACATGAAAGGCAACAGGTTAGCCTGGTACAAGCTGAACTAGGGCACAGATCAGCGGAAGTCACTTACCAAGGGCGCGAGTCAACTGTTGATCGACCAACAACTCCTAACCAGTGAGAAGACGTAGGTCCAGCAGGTTGCGATTCTGCTAGTAGGCCCTAATCCTTGCCACACGGCACTCTTTCTAGCACGTCAGGTTAAAACGCAGGCCCGTTGCACAAAAAAATGAGGTAATGATTAAAACAATGGAATTATCATAAAGCAAAACCGCCAACTTTGGGTAGCGGAGGAGGCCAGCGACAACCTTGGATAGGTTGGAACTCTGACTTAATCCTGAATGTCGGCGCCCCCTCGTTTGTCCCCGCTTGATATTCCCACCCCGAGGTAGCAATACAGAAGGTTCCCTGCCAGGGGGACATGGAATCCTTCAGATTCTCGATTAGCTTCGGCGCCCCCTAGCGGTAGCTCAACTTCACTTGCCCCCTGCAACCTTGGCGCTTCACATACACCAGTTCATAGAAGTGAAGTACTTCCGCTACGGTAGGCCCTTCACATCCCGACAGACGCCAGAGCTAGTTCAACGCCATCAGCAACCGCCACATGTTGGGGCAAATATGCTCAAAGGCGAGACCTAGCTCGCACACCAGGATCTGGAGGTTGGGGAGTAGCAGAAAGGTGACACCTTGGAGGAAGATGGCCTCGTGAACAGCAACATACCAGGCCGGCAGAATGGAGGCCTTCTCATCAGAGGTTGGTGAGAGCAACTTCACCACTCCAGGCAGGCGGAACACCCGCTTTAGATGGTTGACGGCGGCCACAGTCATCGGCCCTCCCGCGTCATCAACGGCGGTACCGTCAGGTAAAACCCAGGCGGACTCTATCTCTTCGCCGCCAGCCTCTCCCCCGTCAACAAAACAACTAGCGGCGCTATTGCTCGCTAGCCTCTCCTCGCGCCTATTACGAGCGGCAACATCCTCCCTTACAATAAAGCTCTCTGGACGCTCGGCACGGCTTCCCAAGGTATGGTCTGTAGAGGCTCGATATCTAGCGGAATGGACAGTGAGGTTCTTGCATGGGCAGACGGACCAACGAGTCAATAAATATCCTATTTGCCTCGTTCAGCAACACGTTAGACCCGGAATCCTCACTGCTTGAGATCTCTACGACGCTAGCCATTACAAACCCTAAAACCCAAACCAGTCAGTTCCAACAAGATCTAAACTATCCCTATGTCAGATTGTAGCCAAGAACATCAAGAGCCATTCCCAGAAAACCTAGAAAGTACCAAAACAAGAACAAAACACATACACTTAAACCCAGATTCGACCATCTAGCAAAGCAAGAAACCTCAACCCCCGGTCAAACATCTAAGCCCATCCCTAAACATCATTCTACACCCTCAGAACACACCGGGGAGGAACAGAAATCACTCCAAATACCAAAAACAGAAACTGACAGAAGCAAACCAACAAAAAACCCAATAAAACAGGGACGAGATTCAGGTTACTAACCTCAAAGATGGAAACTCTGGTGCGCTTGAGGGTGCTCGCCTTCGCTTCAAGAGGTCTTCGTCCTCCAAAGATCTATAACTTCACGGAATTGCAGAATCTGCTTCTCGGATCTCAGAGCGAAGCTTGAAGACGACAATGTTAATTCAAAGTGCAAAGTGTTAAGCCACTAAGTTTCCCTCTCTTTTATGTCAACATCAAACCAATCTACGCCGTCCGCTGAAAAACGACATCGCACGACAGCCGTACAAGAGCCCCACGATCGCACTTACTCTCCTAACGCCTCGGTTACAAAATTAATTATTACTCACATTAATGGCGAGGAGGTGGGAGTGCTGCAGGGACGTTGTTCCACACGCTAACCCAATACTTGTTGGCCACGTGTCAGACGCCGTCAGACGAAGCGTCTAGCTGAAGTAACCATAAAAAAAGAAGACCACCAATCGTCGAGGATCTCCGCTAGACACAACTCCGCTAGCGGAACTTCTCCCCTTTCATCTTGCAAGTGGAAGTCTCCGCTAGACGCAACTCCGCTAGCGGAAATTCTCCCTTTTCATCTTGCAAGTGGAAGTCTCTGCTATACGCAACTCCGTTAGCGGAACTTCTCCATCTTCTCCCTTTTCATCTTGCAAGTGGAAGTCTCCGCTATACGCAACTCTGCTAGCGGAAGTTCTCCTTTTTCATCTTGCAAGTGGAAGTCTCCGCTAGCGGAACTTCTCCCTTTTCATCTTGCAAGTGGAGGTCTCCGCTAAGCGCTACATCGCTAGCGGAATCTCACCCTCTCCACCTTACAAGTAAGGCAGTCTCCGCTAAGCGCAACACCGCTCACTGGTCTACCACCAAGCAGGTCCCCACGACATCGTTTGCCGCTTACTATCTGCGGAGGGTTTTACGCCAGCCGCGATTCCCAAGGCAACGCCTTATCCTGACGACGACCGCCACGCGACGTTACATTCAGGCTACGTCCCTCTTGGACACGGGGACACGTCAACAGGCTATGACAACCCTGATCAGGCACATTGACCCTCGCCACTAGGGTACCAAAGATTAGGCTAGCTACCCAACACCCTCTGCTCAGTGCAGCTCCCCTCAACAAACAATATACCGACCAAACGGAGGTCTATCTTAGCAGGGGAGTGGGGGACTCCCTAGGGGACCTAGCAGGGGCCCACCCAAAAGGGTACAAAGCGTTTGCTCAGTAAGTCCATGGTTGACAACGCACTGATGCTAATTATGCTTTTGCAAGTCTAGCGGAAGTAACGCTTCGAACCGCTAAGCAACTCCACAACCAAGATTGCCCTCCTTGATTGGGGACTTGGGGGACTTGTACTTAAATGAGCATTTGCCAAGCATAATTAGCTATAATGACCCACGCTCATGCTACCGCCAGCGATACCAACTCCCACCAGCCGAGTGACCTACTGAAACACAGCCAAGCAGGCTACCGCCTGAGCCCCGGCTCACCCCCAGATCATCGCCGCCGCGCCGCCGCGCGCCGCGTCAAGATAGCATCAGAAGCTGGGAACTGAAGCATATTAGTCCCACATCGAAAACACGGAAGAGATCAACCTCTTCCCCACCTATAAAAGGTTCTCTCCTCTCTCCTCATTAATTACGCATTCACTACTTACCTACTATTATTCTGTCAACATAAATACATTGACTCACTTATGCATCGGAGAAGAAAAGACCGCCCAACGCGGTCTCCCTCTAACGCCGCTTTGTATTTTACTTGACAGGTAGCGGAAGCTTTGAGAATGTTGCAGGTAGCGGTCCGCCCGTCGGACCAGCGTTAATCAAGACTTAGACCACCGCTCAATCTTAAACATTAACATCATGTTCACAACACAAATATTGTCGAAATTGTAAAATGGTTGATAATCTTGTAAATGATGTAATTTTTGAAGTAATTACTACAAATAGAACAAAAGTTACCACTTTTATATCAATTGTTGGGGTTGTGGTAAAATGTGTAGTCATTGTAGTAATCATTTTATTAATGATAAAAACATAAATATTTACCACTCTGACAACAAATATGTTGTCACACTTGTTAAATTATCCATAAACTAGTACATTAGTTTAGGTGGAGTAATTACTATGAATAGAACAAAAATTACCGCTTTTACTTCAATTGACGTGGATTGTGATAAAATGCATGGTCATTGAAGTAATCATTTCATTAATGACAAAAACATAAAGATTTACCACTCCTACAACAAATTGGTTGTCACACATGTTAAATTGTCCATAAACTAGTACATATGTTATAGGTGGAGTAATTACTACAATTAGAACAAAAATGATCATTTTGCCATCACTTGTTGTAGTTTGTGGTAAATTATGTCCATTCAAAAGTAATTACGACTTCGACGATGGAATTTACACAATATATTACTTTAGTTACATAAGAGAGAACTTCATTACACCAGTGAGGACATACGTGGTTTTAGTCAAAATATAATGGTTTACCTATATGATAACACATTGTGATAGCATTTGTAAATTCGTTTCAAAAGCAGTAATAACAAGTTGTACATGAAGTAGTTAATACATCTAAGAGGAGTGCTAGGCTCATACTCACCCTGAGCGTGGATGAGCCACACTCCTCCTTAACTTCCCACGTGTCTAAAGAAAAGCTCACAGAAAGTATGATATTTTTATTTTCATTCATTGCCCCTCTTTAAATTAAAAAGTAAAAAACCATTATGTTTTCTCTCACCCTAGTGCCCTCTACTCCAACTTCGACCTTTCCAGGGTCTTAACAGTTGTCGCCTTCTGCCATAGCCGTCTCCTCGCCTCCTCTACCTAAACCGTCGTCGGCGCTATCCACGACCAAGAGTACTCCACCGCCGAAATCGCCTACTACCACGATCGGGGTATGCATAAGCGAGGTTTGATTTGGGCCTGCCGCTGCCAAACTACTTCACCACAACGTTCCGATTCAAGATTAGGTCGAACTCGTCGCTACTACAAAGCTTTGAGCTTGAAGCATCTCAATGTTTTCGATTAAGCCAAGAATAATTGCAAATGGTTTTAAAATTTAAATATATGAATAATTAAAACTGCTCCTCTTCATATTTGTGCACAAATAAAGGATTTGTGGTGAGATTTTTGGTAATTGGGTCGAAGATGAAAGTGTGGAAATGCTGGAAGCGTTTGGGGCCAAGGATGCGACGGGAAACAGCCATGGAGCCGCGGTGGCGGCAGGGGTCGGGCTTGGGCTAAAACCATTTGGCGTAGACTTGGAGGAGGACAAAGCGAATGACGAGAGGAGAGAGTGAGAGAGAAGATAAAAGAATTTTATATTTTTTAGAAAAAAATTAAAAAGGGTAAGGGAAATAGAAAACTTAAATTTCTATGAGCTTTTCTTTAGACACGTGAGAAGCTGAGGAGGAGTGTGGCTTCTAAAACAAAGATTATATATTTTTATATTAATTGTTGTGGTTGTCGTAAAGAATTATATTTGGTTAAGGAAACTACTAATGATATAGCTAATTAGTAATAAAGACTATTTAAGTAATACTAATTCCGTGAGCCTAGGTTAGAAGGTTTTTGTTTTGAGTTAAATACTGCTTACTCCCTATACTTAAAGAGTTTCATCGTTTCAGTCCCTGACCTTCGAATTTCACCTAAAAAGTCCCTGAACTCCCAATTTCCTCCCAATTGGTCCCTGCCGTCAAGCATCCGTCAAAAACTCCGTTATCTTTCCCTAAAAAGTTTATTATACCCTCATTTACTTAAAAAAAAAAATATTTCTCTTCCTCTATTTTTTTCTTTTTTTTTCTTTTTACCTCTTCTTCTTCTTTCGGCTCTCTCGCCTCCTTCTGTTCATCTCCTCATCAAGATGGTTCCAATCCATAGACCTTCAAGAGGTGAAATGAAAAAAAGAAATAAAAAAGAGAGAAAAAATAAATTAAAAAAAACAAAGTAAGTGAGGGCATAATAGACATTTTCGGCAACTTTAACAGAAAATTTTGACGGCAGGGACCAATTGGGAGGAAATTGAGAGTTCAGGGACTTTTTAGGTGAAATTCGAAGGTCAGGGACTGAAACGATGAAACCCTATAAGTATAGGGAGTAAACAGTATTTAATTCTTTTGTTTTTAATAAGGAAAAAATGTAATTGTCAATTGATAATCAAGCATTAACCAAACATTAATTGGCTAATGATAAAGTTAATTAGTAATAAAGACTATTTAGCTAATAGTAATTCGGTGAGCCTACGGTAGGATAGAAGGTTTTTTTTATTTTATTTTTTTTAAAAGAAAAAAACGTAACTGTCAATTTATCATTAATAATTAAATAATAATTGGCTAAGGACTAAACAGATTATCAAATGTATTATTCAACTAGCCTCCATGTATGATTCTTGCGAATGGCAGCCCTAAACCCTAGCCGCCCCGGTTTTGGGGTTCTCAAATGGCGGCCAACTCCGGTCTCGCCTCTAAGTGGAGCATTCCTCTCCACGCTTTGTGGCTTCTCTTCTGCCCTGCAACGCCTTTTGTTTTCGGCGAACACCTAACCAAAAAACCTCTTTGTCAGACTGGTTTTCTCGACCATGAACCCAGATCTTCTCATGGGTTTGTTCGAAGAAGAATTGGCCTCCGGTGTTGGGGCGTTGAAGCCTTTCGACACAGGATTGCAGAACAGGGTACATCGAGTCAGATCCGACCGAGTCGAGCGAGACCAAAGGATGAATGGCTCGAGTTGCGGGGACTGGCCAGATCTGGTGGGATGTTTCAGCCATGGCAGATGAAATTCCTCTTTGTTCAGAACAAGACGGCAAGGGGAGTTAGGTTCAGACTTGCTGAGATGGCGGTTTGGAGAGGATTTTCAATCTGGATCAGCGCTGGTATTGTGGGTCGTGTGAAGTTTGATGCGGCGGCGATGGTTGTAGGTGCACAGGCGGTGGTCAGTGTGTAAGCTGATGGGTTACAAGCGGCGATGGTGGTGGTGGTCGCGGCTGGGATAGTTACCAAAGAAGGGGTGCCCGATTATGGGGTGCACAGATCAGTTGGGAGGCCCAACTCCAATTGGGTGCCCATATCAGTTCAATGGCCCAAATCCAGTTGGAATCTTTGGGTGTCCGAAGCAAATTTGGAGGTTTCCTGGGTTCTTTCACAAATCAAACTAATGGGCTTTAACTCTATGGGATTTCGCATCTGGGATCCAGAAGGATTGTCTCAGCTACATGCCATTTTATTCTTTATGTTTCGGGATGTGTCTATGTACTATGTTTTTCATAGTTTTATAGGCTCACTCTTAATAAGTGTGCACTGGTTGTCTAATGGGTGGTGCTAGCATACCACGTCCTAAACTTGCCCTTGAATTGGCAAGGGAAAGTATATATCCGTGTCATTCTGGCTTGAGATGAATGAATGATTACTTGGTTAAAAAAAAAAATAAAAAAACAGATTATCAAATTTTAAATATTTTGGACCATTAGATATATTATTAATCCAATGGTCCAAAATATTTAACAAAAGAGGTGTATAACAAACACCCTGGTACCAAAAAAAATTCTCATATATTAATAAGGAAAATACTTCAATACATTAATGTACCGATACATCAAGTAGACTAGGTTCAATACAGAGGTAGACTAGCTCGGTAAAATGGTAGACTAACTCCATGCATGTCTACCGATATACTGAGCTAGTCTACCTCTGTATTGAACCTAGTCTACCTAATGTATCGATATATTAATGTACTATAAATGATCCCTATTAATAATAAGCAAGCATATTTGTAGCAACAACTGATCATTACAAGTTTTAGGCCAATTCATAGTTCGTACAAGCAATAGTTGGAAAATATATATTAAAGAAACATATATAACCAAAGTTGTTCTAATTTATAACGAGTTACATAAAAGCAGAAAGCATGCATAAATCATAATGCCAATAGTGCTACTTAAACAAATTAATAGATGAGTGTTATTGAAGTAAAAACTGGGCCTCTTCTTGAATCCTTCCCACCATTTCATACACATCAGCTGCAATATCATTCATTGAGGTCAACTGAGAATTATCTTCAACCTGTTCATCATCATTCAAACCATTCAATTAATTAAGAATCGGTTCAACTTTTATAAGAAATGACAACAATATATATAATATTCTACTGAAAAGTGATGGCATGGGATCAAATTTGGTGTCGATATATATAAAAGCTTCTTTCAGTAAGAGATTTTGATTTCAATCTTCAAATGATGTAATCAATCAATGACAACTAAATAGAATGAAACAACTACTTCAATGATTTTGCTCTTTTTTTTTTCCTTTTCTTTTTTAACTAACCTTGACGCTGAAAGAGTAGAGGATCATGCTATCCATAGTTGTGACATTAAGGTGAAGGATCATAAGACGCAGAGAGTGCAACCCAACCACCATCTTTAAGAGCTGTCTTGGGTGTCTTTTCAAAAGCACTTTAATGTTCGCATGACTTTCTACCATTGTTACTTCCACATCTGCAATTGCCCCCGACCGCTTCTCCCCCATTATCTCGTCGGGATGCACCAAGTTGTTGTTCATGTACTCGCTATGGCCATGGCCGTGGGTGTTAGTACTCGAACAGGTCGAGTACTGAGGGAAGGTAAAGAAGTTGGAGAATATGGAGGCCAAATCCAAGTGTGATTGTTTGGTTCTTCTACCGACTTCTAAAGATTGCAGAAGTTGCTCAAGCTCCTTCACAAAATTTATGGCTCCTCCTATGATTGATGCTTGGTCACCCTTGGAACAGCCAAAACCAATCAGTGCTTACAGAGAGATCAAAGATAATTTCTCTCACTAGAGAGTCTCACATGTTCAGGTATTAGACACTCTGAAGCATATTCGAATGTGTTGTGTTCTTATTCATAACCGGAAAGCATAATAGCGCAAACATCTAGTACTTACCCTTTGGGCATAGGAAGCAGGCATCATAGAGCGCAATGCGGCCAGATAGTCATTCATGAGCTTCCTCCGATTGCGTTCAACAGCAATGTGGGTGATCCTCTGAGTCTCCACCTCTTCCTTGTTCTTGATGTTTCTCGTGCGCCGCCTCTTTCTCCGGCCTGTGGTGGCCATCGGGCTAGAGAAAGAATTGTTGAAGTTGAAGTTGAAGTTGCCAGTGCAGGTTTCAGGCGTGGAATTAGAGTTGCCGGTGTTGACACTTTGCATTCTCACCTGTGACGGTGAACAGTACCCCATAAGGCCTTGCCCTACAATATTACCATTGTTGAGCATATCATGTTGAGCGTAGCCTTTTTCTTGTTGATCATCATCTCCTCCGAAACCAAAGCCATGGTCCCAAGATCTACTTCCTTCCAGACAATTTCCACAGCTAAATGGGTCTGGCTGGAACACCACAGCTTCTAACGTCATACTCTCTCTCTCTCTCTCTCTCTCTCCCCACGGACTATATGAAACTCAAGATGGTCAATATTCCAATATGGGAGATGCAAAGAACAAGTGCAAAACTTTTGCTTCTGTGTTTATGGAGATCTGATCTCTCGCTATAATTTAAAGGGCTTGAATATATAATCCTCCAACAGACACACAAAGACTAAACTGATCACCGATTGGCTTAGCAAGTTGCAGTGATACTCAAAATATTATATATATCATCAAGTTGCAGAGCCAACTTGGGGGGGGGGGG
>LYNE01000710.1:60048-83475 GCA_001662545.1 Rosa x damascena
AAGGGTCCCACGGCCCACACTTTGGTCAAAGGTAGAAAAAGAAAACAAAAAAAACAAAAGGAAAAAGGAAGGGCAACCCAAATAATTCCGGCCAACCACTGCCAAGCTCCGACGACCAAATTCTAGCAAAGATTTCAGGCAATTTTCTACACTTTTCAAGGTATGTTTTAAACGTTCTATTAGTTCCCTTTTTGAAGTTTTTTTTTTATTGTTTTTCTCTTCTTTTTCTCGAGGACTTGCAACATCTCTTCTTCTACCTCCCTTTCTTCTTCATAAGGGAGACCAAAAGCTGAACTGTGGGGGTTCGTGCTCACTCCAAAGTTGGAGCTTGGTGAGATCTCCAAACTTAGAGTTTGTAGAGAATTTATGATTGACTACTTACATCATTGTTTCGATCTAATCCAATACCTCTTGGAGATTTATTTCTTGGAAGAGACTACACTCAGAAATCCCTAATTTCTTGGAAGCGACTACGTTCATAAATTCATAATTTATTGGGAGCAATTACACTCAGAAATTTTATATGTTTTTGTGGAAGCCTTTTAGCTCTGAAACTAACTTTTTTTCTTGTTCTCTTTCAGGATGAGTAACCTGAACAAACTGGACTTAGCTCCATTAGGAACAACTGGCTCTGGATATCACAAGTGGGTTCATGATGTTCGTCAGCATCTCAAGGTCGATGGAATCCTGGATATGATTCTCGAGCCTAGCCAGGACGTGCTAACTGTTGAGCAAGCTCAATCTTTAGAAGCAAATAGAGCAGCCTTAGAGGCAAATAAGGTGAAAGTCATCATCCTAATGACTCGTCATATGGATGGTTCGCTCTAGTACGAGTATATGAATGAAAAAGACCCTAGAAGGTTGTGGGTCTCACTTGAAGAAAGATTTGGCAACATCCGTGACTCTCTGCTTCCTAAACTAGAGGTGAGATGGCATAGCCTCCGCTTCTGTGATTTCAAGTCAGTTATTGACTACAACTCGGAAGCACTTCGCATTAAATCCTTAACGGAATTCTGTGGAACAGATATCACAAATGCGATGTTGATTTAGAGAACTCTCTCTACCTTCCCCATCTCTGCTTTGATGGTTGCAAAGAACTATCGAATCGATGTTACTGCAGGTCGGATCACAAGGTTTCATGTGCTTATTGGAGCTATGAATGACGCTGAAAAGCATAACAACATTTTTGTGAAGAACTATAATTCGAAACCCGTGGGAATAGAGCATATTCCGAAGTCCAATTATAGTTGCATCCCTAAGGGAGGGCTCCAAGAGCGAAACCCTAAATTTAGGGACAATTCTGGACGTTCTGGTCCATATTCTCACTCTAATGAGGAAAGTAACCGCCAAAGTAGACAAACACATAACCAAAGAGGTTAACGTGGAAAGAGAGAGGGAGGCAACGCCTCTGGCCATGTTAGCGGCGCCACCAACACTAAGAGCCATCTAAATGACGCTATCAAAGTGCCTCAATCAATGGAGTCTAAGCACAGAGATGTATGTTCTCGATGTGGATTATCCGGTCATTAGGCACACATTTCTAGAGCTCGTGAAGAAATTGTCACCGCCTACAAAGCATATTGTGAAGCAAGAGAAGCTCACTATGTGGAACAAGAAGATCAAGAAAATGATCTAGAGTGAAGGGTTGAAGACTACAAATCTGGCTGGGATCAATAGATCGCCAATTCTGTTTAAGTCTTTATTTTTCCAAGAGATGTAATAGGCAATTGCCATATACTTTGTAGTAAATGTCATTGGTTAAGTTTTTCTTCACATACGCTAATCCAAAATGAATGTGATGTCTAAGAAGGTTTTGAGATAAGTGGTATGTAAGCGAGTTTTTCTCCACCGACATCTCTCTACTCACCCGGTCATATTTAATTTGGAGTTACCAAAAGAAGTTAAACGACTACCACTGTTTTGCATTAGCTAGTACTTGGATTAGATTCTCTTAATGGTTAAGAGACAATGATGTACTCCGTTGGCTTATGAATAAAATTTCAAGTTCTTTTTGTTATGACTCCATTTTTATTCTGAGCATATTTTTTTTTGACTACGATGGCTAGGCCATTAGTATTAATTCGAGAACATGGAATAGCCAAGTTCCTTTTGCCAAATGGCACCTTGATTACTATCACAGAAACTCTCTACGCTCCTAAGGCAAATCGCACCTATAAATAGCCAACGGATTCCATGCGAAATCGCATGTAGAGAACGAAAATGAGTTCTTTTGCAACACCTCTAATGATTGCATCTTAGAGAAGTTTAAGTGTCTCTCTTGTGGACTCTATGTCACTATTTGAGCTATTATATCCAATAAAGTTATGAGAGAAGATATATTGGATTTAGACACATATTAGCTTTGACACGACAGGATAGGTCATCTTGGTTATGATATGATGATCCATCTACTAAAGACTTCACACGGACATCCATTCTCTTGAGAGAAACGAAGCATGAGTCAAAGGTTGATTCCCGGACTAAGTGTGACCGCCGCCGATACCTCTGGTGCTGCCGCTGTCCACCACCAGCCTATGGCTGGCACAATCCCAATCCATGACGCCATGGATAGCGTCCATCATGGTGATGGCACCCTAGGTGATGCTGCAGTCACCAACTTTGCTTCAAATAGCGTTTTAGATGCTCAGGCCCAACCAAAATCCTCATTGGTTGCTTCTAAAGCCTCTCGCTCATTTTACAAAGCCTGTTACTTATGGAAATTAGGATTGAGACTGTCCTATGCAAAGGATATGAAAATACTTATTATGTTCTTACATAGAATCCATGGGAATTTTGTTGACTAATTCAACCAACTTGCGGACGTTTAAATATCTCATGATGTTGGTTGACACGCAAACACATTGGTCACGTGTTGTGCCATTGTCTACATGTAAATACTATTTATATTACACTCCTAGCACATATCATATGACAACGGGCTCACTCTATGGATCATCCTATTCAGTCAATTGGACTTGACAATGCTAGAGAGTTTACAGCGAAGACTTTTGATGGTTATTGCAATGAAACTAATGTTGGACATCATATTTCCATGAACACACCTAAATGGTCTTGTGGAAACGAATATGATGGTAGCCCAGATATTGGTAATGTGCATCAATCTCCTTATATCCGCTTAGGGTGATGCAATATAGCATGCAGCTATGCTAATTCGTTTATGACTCATCACCACTCAATCTATATTTGTGTTACAGCTAGTGACTGGGTACAAGTATTTCGTAATTATGCACATTTGAGTGAGCCATTTATGTGCCAATTGTGTTGCCACAACGCACTATGATGGGTCCTTACAAACGAATGGGCAACTCAGTTGGATTTGAGATTCCAACAATCGTCCGCCACTTAATACCCTTGCAAGGCGATCTCCTTACCACTAGATTTGTGGATTGTCACTTTGATGAGACAATTTTTCTATTATTAGGGGATAAGAACACGGATGTTGGACAGGAATGACAGGAATTGTTGTGGTCTGTCACCACTATGTCTCATCTCAATCCCCACTAAAGTGACAAGATCACACATATCTGCTGCAAATATGCCTGCAAGGAAGGACGTCCCAATTAGAGGACGTAGCGCCACCCTACACGGAGGTAGACATGGCGCCAACGCCAAAGAGAATAGCACTCTGGCGTTATAGGCCATGGTCCTAACTATGATGCATGGGAGGCCTGTGGGTTCAAAGGATACTTTGGCACAAACCAATCATTGGATCATCGATACTCAAAATCCATCTCATGAGAATCTTCCGGATTATGGTTATCGTTGGGGGGCATTTTAACGTCAGAACATATTCATAAGAATATAGAGCTCTTTGAAAATTACACTAATGTACATGAGACGTGGGATAGAAACTCCATCATAAGTGATGATGTAATCGCGCATTTCGTTGCACATGAGTTTGTTGAATCTGATGATATCAAACCACGCTCAATTGATGAATAAATGCCAACGTAGAGAGATTTGGCCTAAATGAAAAGATATGATCCAGGTTAAGTTGCATTCTCTAATGAAGATGAAGGTTTTCGAGCCAATGATGTCAACATTTCCTAACATAAAACCTATTGATTAATGAGTTTTCATTAAAAAAACGTGATGATAAAAAAGATGATAATCTCGTCTTATGGTGCAAGGTTTCTCACAAAACCCCCTGGAATCAACTACGATGAGACATATTCTCTTGTAATAGATGTCATTGCACTCTACTACCCTGTTAGTTTGGTAGTTTCCGAATAACTGAATATGCAGCTTACAAATGTGGTCTCTATGTATCTCTATGGGGATCTAGATACGGAATATACATGAAGATTCATGATGAACTTTACTTTTCCAAGCCAAGTGGCTCTAGACCACGGAGTGCATTTACAATGAGGTTGAAACGCTCATTAAAGTGACTTCTTGATTGAGAAGGGATATGCCCGCGCATTTACATAACAAGTTTCGGATTCTATAGCGGTTCATGTTGGACATGATCTTAATTGGAAGCCCATAAAAAGTTAAGGGAAACCGCTAAACATTTAAAATCCGCTTTTGAGATAATGGATTTTGGGAGAACACGATTATGTCTCGGTTTGGAACTTGAGCATCGTGTTGATAGATGCTTAGGCATTTTGACAAGGTCAAGCCTTCAAGCACCCCCATGATTGTTCGTAGTCTTGATCTTGAAAATGATCCTCTTCGTTCGAAGGATGATGTCGAAGATATGCTAGTGGCGGAAGTGCCATACATAACTATAATAGGCGCATTATTGTACTTAACTCAATGCATAAGACCGGACATCTCATATGTTGTGAGCTTGTTAGCTAAATATAGCTTTGCGCCAACGTGACGTCATTGGATTTGTGTAAAACATATCTTCCGGTATCTAAGATGTACGATTGATATGGGTTTGTTCTATCCCTACAGAGAGACGATGGATTCGGACCCATCACACTTTGAGCACGTCACCAACACTGGCCTGCGTCCTCTATCCCCATCCCAAAATGACAAGTGTTTTGTAAGGTTTTGTTGATGTTGGGTATCTCTTAGATCCACACAAAGGTCATTCCTAAAATAGTTAAGTGTTTACTATGGGTAAAGATCGTGATATCTTGGAAGTCTATAGAACAGACCCTAGTCGCTCTACCTTCAAACAATGTAGAAATTATTGCTCTTCACGAAGTGGTTCGTGAATGTATATGGATTGGATCCATAATTACGCATGTTCGAACAATTGTAGTTTGAACTCTACATCAAAAGCAACAACACCAAGCATAATTAGCAACAACACCTCAAGATCAAAGTGAACTAGGTTCGACTAAGGACAATGTGGGAGACTTGCTCACTAAGTCAGTGCCTAAATTCCACTTTCGAGAAACATGTTGGTAGCATCATTTGCGGAAGTTATCCGAACTCCCATGACCGTAGTCATCAAGGGGAGATGCAGACATGTATGGTCTCGAAACGTGAATGGTGTGTTGTGCTCTTTTTCCCCTTCGACCGAAGTTATTTTTGTCCCACAGGGTTTTTGTTACTCGGCAAGATTTTTAATGAGGCAACGAGAGGAGTATCACGTTTGGGCGACACAAGGGGGAGTGTTCAAGTAAATCCAGAATATGTGTCTAGCCCAAACTCTAGGTTACTTGACCTAGTTGTAATAGAGATTTGAATTAGAGATATTCTCAGAGATATTCATAGATATCCGATTAATTGTACGATTATCTTTCCTTGTACAACTTTGATTCTATGTTTTGTAATCCTTTATATACAGAGACCTCTATTATCAATGAAAGTACGATTCAATTTCTCTCCCAATTTCAGTTTTGCTTAAACAAATATATATATATATATATATACGGAGCCGTTCGAGAGCGGACCTCCGCAACCCAGAAAAAGTGCGGACGTCGCTCCTCCGGCCTCGATCGAGCGGTAACGGTGCGGCACGGCTTGCCGGAGGGACGCTGGGGGTAGTGCGGAGGGGTCTGCAGTCCGGTGGAGTCGTCGGCGACGGTTCTACGGTGCTGCACAGAACATGCAACTTCAGGTGAGGTGGCTGCCCAGAAACCGGCAAGCCTGACCTGAAACGCCGTCCAGAAGAGGTCTGGGACGCCTCCGGCCTCCCTCCGGATAGCCCCGCGCCGCTGCCACCGCCTGCTGGAAGCCGTCCTCTCCTGATCGGCCCTATAGAGAGAGAGAGAGAGAGAGAGAGAGAGAGAGAGAGAGAGAGAGAGAGCCCACATCCGTTACTTAAGTAATGCTAATTAGGAGACTTCTAAAACGGAGGCCCCAGAGAGAGAGAGAGAGAGAGAGAGAGAGAGAGAGAGCCCACATCCATTACTTAAGTAATGCTAATTAGGAGACTTCTAAAACGGAGGCCGCGGGTATTAGATGCATAACTGCCGCCCCCACAATTGTTGGAAGTACTCAATTTTGATTGTTAATCAGTCTCACCAGATATATTTTCTTAATTATTATGCAATTAGTAACTGTATTTTATCTTTATTTTTAGGACGTTGTAGATGTGTACTACAATATTATTCCAAAGTTGGTAGGCTTTCAATTGACAACTTGAAAGAATTAGTGGCTTTTAAAAAACCTTCAGATTCATTTTGACCTAATTTCACGGATCTTGATCTTGTTCTTTTTTTTCCCCTTCAGAATTCAGATTATGGAATAAATGACTGATCCTAACAAGCCTACATATAACAATCCGTTCGCGTTTCTCTTTTTAACTGATGGATTTGCACTTCACGTCTATAATCTTAAGACAAGAGATTTTTTATTTTTATTTGATTTTTTATATAATAATAGTTATTTAATTGCAAAATCTCTACTATTAGAAATGGATGAGTTTGGGTTGATATCAAAAGGTTCATGAAAAATTGAACTTCCTATATTACCCATGACATAGATAAAATTTAACTAAAATGGAAGATATCAAGGAGTGTTAGCAATGTCAAATACCAAATGCAAATGAAAAGAATATAAAATGAAAATAAGATTCTGGAGCTGGAAAAAGAGAAAAGAAAAATAAGATCTGCGTGCAATTGTACACGAACCGTCAGGGAGTGGCGCACGATCTCAAAAAACAGAGACTGAGGACAACGTGGGAGATTTGAGTAGATATGGCTTCATCACGATTCACCCTTCTCTCAATTTACGGTTCGTACAAAAGGAGAAAACAAACACAAAAGAGGAGCAGAACAAAATCAAACCCAAAAAAAGGAAGGAAATAATATCACAATCGAGTCAAAGATTGCAAATTCACCTAATTGGCTAATTGTCATTGGGTAATTTGAGATTTCGTTTTTCCATTGATTTGAGTTTTTGTTCTATTAGTTTAAAAAAAAAAAAAAATTTATACCCAATATATGTGCTAGATTTCTGAATAACGTTATGGTTTTGGGTGTTTCGTGAAGGTTTTCTTGATGAGGCCGGGTCTCCTTAATTTGTTTAGGTCTCTGTAAATTAGAGTGAAAAATATTGAACATAAAAAGTACATACTCGTGGGTTTGTTAAATTCATCAAGGGAATAATTATCAAACCCAAGATATGCAACCACAGATTAAGATCAAACAACTTCTATTTTATATTTTAGTCCTAACAAATTTATTCTCTATAGTCAAATATCTCACCTGAAAAATCAGGTATATATCAGCATGAATAAATCACATCAACTGGCTTCGAAAATCAGGTTTATGTTGACATGTACAGATCACATTATTATCTTCCCATCAGAATGTATCGATGTACCTATCTAAATGCATCATGAACTTATACATGTATAAGTAGGTATGAGTGTCTGGTACAAAATCTGTGGGAGATGATCGATCAATGGAAGAAGAAAAAACCTATACATTCTAGTCGGAACTGTTGGACTTTGTCCCTTCGTTCAGAAACGACAAAGACAGATCGCTGATTCATAGAATCATGTAAGCTAGGCTTGCTAGCTCAGCTATACAATCAAATCACATATAGCTCAGAAATGATCATCACATCATTACTTCAATTATTGCAGCATGATGAAGACTAATCAGTTTTGACCCTTAGCTAGCATCAGTAGTGTTCCTGCTTTTGAATTTTGTGCAACTACTTGCTACTTGCTACAAACAAACCAAATCAAAAAAGGTGCATTGAATTATCGATGCCACCCTTTATTTTTTCTTCATCAGAATTGGAAACCCAGTAGTCACCTCACGACCTTTTCGATCTCATGCTTTTCTTAACCAATGATACTTGTGATATTTGTATAATTGTATCTATAGTCGCGTGTGGGGGTAGGTGGAGGGGGCCCTGGTTAAAGATACAAAGTTACAAACCACTTGATGCTAATTAGTTCTTTTTTATGCTGAAACACCACTTCACTGATTTGAAAATTTAAAGGCGGTTATGGAAAGAAAAACGTACAGCACTTTAAAGCTACTTCATGTGCGATGTCTATTAGTCTACAAATCTTATAAGCATATATGGTAGAATGTTTCTTTTGCAAAAGAAACATATATAATATATATTAGAGATTTCTTGATGACAATGGTGTTGGGTTTTGCTTCTGTTTTGTGTGGGCAGCTCGAGTGTGGACATCAATGGAGCACGTAACTACGTATGACAGATACTGGATATTTGAGATCTCATCATTTTCGTCCTTACATGCATATCTATTGCCTTGGATTTGATACATGTTGTCTCATTCTTTTGTCCAAGAATGCTCTATTCACTCGGTCAATTTTCCTCAACCCCATACCAATCAACCTTTATTCAGACTAGTCAGAGCACTCGTGTTTCCTCCGGAGTCTTGTTCCTTCGGAGTCCGGACATTCATATTTCATGATGCGTTATCTTTTGAATAGAAGTTGATTGCATTAGTAATCAAGTCATGAAAACAGGCCAGAGTCTAACAGAATTTACATAAGAAAATCCAAAAAACCGGATAACCTATCTAAGCCAAACAAAAGTTATCACAGGCGAAACGAACCCGGAAAATTGAAATATCGAGAATTTTGTTTATACTTGGTATATTGGTAACTTGTTAATTCAGAACTTAGTGAACCGTTACGACATTAAATTAATTATATGATTTATGTAATATGGAGCAATAATTTATTGTAAGGGAAGTGAAATCCATATTCTCTAATTTATAATATATACTTCATTTTTTCTTCTTTGGTCAAAATTCATAAAAAGACAAAATTTATGTTAATAAAAACAAAATTTAAATTACCAAAAAATGAAACATGGAGTGTAGATTGTAAAATGGAGCGTATGGATTTCACTCCCTTATTGTAATAGCTAGATTTATAATCAACTAAATAACATATATAGTTTTTTGAATAATATCATGTTAATATATTAATATTACTCAGGTCAAAAAGGACCATTACATATCCTCACTCTACCATCTCTAAGCAGATAAAGAGTTTGTGGGAAAACCACAGCGATACATAGATTAGGTCCGATCATTTGACGGTACTCATGCTCACTTATTCAAAGAAAGCCTATAAACTATAAATAACATATACAGTTAGTTTGACTTATGATTAATATTCTTACAAATGACAGTATGTGTTCTGTTTTTATTCATTTTTAATAGCAATTATATTTGATAACCATTTCAGAGTGTCATTTTGTGATTCGTTTATCCAAATTGAAAACAAGCTTCCGGTGTAGGCATTGGAGAGAAGACTTTAGGTATTGTGATTGCGACCTATAAAGGGTAGATTTGTAAATGGACAAGATTTTGATCCGGATCTGTGACTATTGAACGGGTTTGGATTGAAAATTTTGATCCGTTGATCCGAATCCGTTAACCCGTTTATTTAACCGATCAAATACAGATTTAGGTCGATCCGGTCCGTTAATGATACGGTCCGTTTTCATAATAATAAAATATTATTTTTATTAATACATTATTATTTAAAAAATATATATATATAATATAAAATATTAAGAATTTCTTGATACAATTTTTTTGCAAAAACCTAAGGGACGATTTTTGTAAACAGAGTTCATCAGTCCATTACCCAAGAAGCATTAATTATTGATAAAGGATTTGCAAAAATCTAAGGGACGGTCTTTGTTTAGTTTACTATTGATAAAAGTATTATTGATAAATTTAATATTACTATTTAAAATTATAAACGGATCGAATCAGTGAATCGGGTATCGGTTAATCCAGCGGATACGGATTTGGATCTAGCTTTCAACGATTAGCCGGGTTAACGGAGCGGGTTCGGGTTGAATTTTTTTTATTAGTAAACGGATTTGAATTTAGGTTGATCCGCTCCATTACAATCCATTTACAGGTCTAATAAAGGGTAAATTTAAAAAAGTAGATAGAGAGATACACATTTATAAGGGTAAACGTTCCAAATGAGGTCTTCTTAACTCAAAGGCAATAGGTTTTATATTCATTTCGATTCTCATCTCAATGATAGGTGCTCTGAACCAAGAGGAAACTACAAAGACGAAGATCTTCATATGAGATTCATAGATAATAGTTATCTCTCAAATTGAAGTAGTTTATAGCCCACCGGATATTGACATTGACATTGACACCTTTTGGTTTCGAATAAGAGAAAGAGGTCGAGCGCGGTATTAGAGAAAAGAGTCAAAAGACTATAGAGGACAGGATATGTCATGTAAACTTTTCTTTGCTACGAATACTGATAGTACATATCAAAATAAAACTCGGGACACCAACTAGTGCGAATGATATTTGATTAATATGTTTACAGTTTAGTCCCGTTCAGCATCTTTAATTTAGTCGTATATAATATCATTTAATCGAAAAGAGAATTTTATTTCTTGATATTTTTAATTATTTTAATTTAGTTAATATATATCCTAGTGGCAGGATGAAATTGAGTGTCGCCGGATTTATTTCTGTGTGGCAACATAGTAGGAAAGCTGTGTTATTTGTAATGATGCTTCTTCATTATAGAGTTATATTTCCGGTATGTCACCGCTATGTCAAAACAAATGGAGTAGCCATTCATGCACTCTTTGATAATTGGTGCTTATTAGAATACATAGATTTTGTAGAGAATCTTAGTATTATTTCAAGATGTTCTCTTTATGTTATTGTAATCTGGGGTTCATGCTCTATTCCCCCCCCCCCCCCCTCATGTATTATGCAATTTCATTAATCAAGGTTTGAGGGCAGCCGCACTAGCCCTATTTAAAAAAAAAAAAGTTAATTCAAATGATGCCGATTTACATAAATCCCGTTAGTCATATTATCTTAATTATGATATATCCACATATGATTATTAGGAAGTCAGAAAGAAAAGAAAAACAATCCTCACACACCACTAATCTTAACTTAAGTAAGCCTATAATTAGCTTCCAAAAGCGGAGCAACATCAGCGAAAGGAGAGTTAAAAAATCTGCATCCATGGCCTAAGCTTGCTAACAAACATCAGCTACATAGTTATGTTCTCTATACAAATGGTCATGATCGAGACACATTCTAGTCTCTATTCAGAATCTCTTGTCAATTTACCCTAAGGCTGAAGAGGGTGAAGTTGCTCAATGGGATCGAGAATCCATTTTGATAGCAACAAAAGAATCCATTTGTATTTCTAGTGTCTAGTCAGCTTCTAAAACGTGACCAATGCCTGAGTAGTAGAAAATTTATTCACCCATTTGCCCTTGTCATTTCTAAGAAATTTCTCCAGTACATATAATTTCAAAATCTTTGTGCAAACCGCCATCAACATATAATTCATGTCAATTCTTAGTCAAAAGTTACCAAACAAAGATGAGACATACACATGATGTGCGGGTTTAGAGTGGAGGCAACCTTGTTTGCTTCTACAATAGATTGTTGTAATTTATAAATTGATTAATAATCAGAGAAGCATTGTTGGGATAAACCACTACTTTGAAAGATATATAAGAATTATGTGTATGTGTTTCAAAATTTCAGATCTTCAATGCGGCCTGATAATTAGTTTCCTATATGAATTAGTATTACTTATTTTCGATTACAGACGAATTAGTGTCATTGCATTCCTACACTTGACAGTATTTTGATTGCTATGGTTTGGACTTTATATGGTGTCACATGCTGACTTTTTACGTAGCGGAATTAGCCCGTGAGGCGCCAAGATTCTTCTTAACCGAGACCAACCTATCTCCCTTTCTTCCTTGATACTCCCATTTTCCTTTGCCGCTGTGTGCTTCTCTTGTCACTATGACTCCTTTTGACATTGTCCCTTTACTTGTTGGGGTTTGCCAACAAAAGCTACTCACACATAAGTCTCACAACTTGTGACTTAACCAATCGCTTCCTTGTGTCAAGGTTGTCTTCCCAGACACTCACCTAACCGATAGGCTTCCGTATCAGCCCGGCTTGTGCCAACTCATTGCTGACCTGCGTGCTTTCCCGCACATCGATGGCAAGTAGCATGACAGTGCGCTGAGACCTAGTTGGCCTTCACATTCCCTCATTGGGTCCCTTAGTAGCATGCACAACTCTTTCACTTCGTGGGCACCACCTGCATAACCCACTCGGCTCATGGGCAAACACCTGCCCGCATACTCAAGTCTCGAGTGTCCCACTGACAAGCCATCTTGGCAGTGTGGCCTTTCCCTTCTAACGAGGCTAACCATGTTTCTCAAGCGGGCGTGCCATTTTGCATGTTGGCACGTCGCTCGAATGAGCAACTCACCCTCAATACCCCCCTCGAACTTCCTTTAGTCTAGCACGAGGTCGCCCTACCCGTGCTTACTGGCATCACTTTTCTTTGGGCAAGGTCGAACTTTAACATATGCCCACGTCTCTTGCTCCATGGACAACGATCACCATAGGGTCCTGACATATCTTCCATAAGCCCACATGTTTGTCTAACGTCGATGGCATAAGGACCGCCCTCATACGAACCTCGCCCTCGATGCCGGCTGGTAATATTGGCTGAACTTTTCAGCCGGTATTGTCCATGAGACATCCTGACTCATGGAAACATATGCCACCCCTTTCTGACGACATATGCCCAGCCCCTAGGCCCCAACGGGTGCTCTGGAGAAGCTCACTTAGTGCCCCATGAAGGGTGGTGGAGAGCTAGACACCAGGTCTTCCCCTATAGAGCATATCAGGCTTAAATGGCCAAGGTGGGAGGAAACATCAAAATAGCCGAATAGACTAATAATCCATAATTAATTCATAGAAAATCCAAATGACATGCTGTCAAGTGCATTGGACTATCTCGAGGTCCTTGACATTTCTTGTGTTTTGAGTTTTCCCAAATTCCTAACCGAAGTACCTCGAACTCAAAGTTCTACTTAATTACGACAATGCCACTCACCCTCTATTTAGCTTCAAGCTTGCCATTGGGTCTCCAAGGTTCGCCCCTCTTGGCATCTTTTTTATAAAGTGTCACGATAGCACTACTCTTATGTGCGGCTTGTGACACATGGCATGGAGTGTATCGTAGCACTAAAATTTAAATGTAGCAATATCAAGTTCTCTGGATTTTTGTTTTTTTTGTTTTGAGGAAGATCAAGTTCTCTGGAATTAGGTAGACCTAGTTGATATATGCACTGATATAGTTGCATATCTGTTTTAAAAGTAATAGACTGCTAAATTAAATTCTTAGATTTTCTTAAAATATTCTTGATCCGAAATATCATTGAACATTCGTATCTAGCTTTGTGGAATTGATAGGAGCATTTTATGCGACGTTTTAATAATTATTTCCTCATATTTTTCTTAGTTATTTCCTTTACTTAATCATTTTTAATTTAGTTTCTATTTTCTAGGTATATTGGAATAAATGACAAGGAAATGAGCTGAAATAAAGAAATAGAGTTTTTCTGGTCCAACTAGGAATCCCAGTCAACGCAGAAATCCTAATGAGGCTAGGAAACCTAAAGGTACTAGGAGACCACATGGCTTGAAGATGACTTGGGAGATATTATGGGAGATTAAATCTGATTTTTGCATGGGAAATGATGGAGATAATGTGAAAATCAAGGAGAGAATCAAGGAGATTACGTTGAGAAAATCGAGGGAGAGTTTCAAGGGATTGTGCAACAAGAAAAGGCTCAAAACAAGTCCACATTCGTTCCTTAATTCCCTCAAGATATGTTGGCTGAAATTAGAGCATAAAATCTGCAATTTTAATGTGAAAATCAAGAGAAAATCAAAGGGAGGATATTAAGGATAAAGCCATGGAGTGATTTAAGGGAGAAAATGTCCAAAATGAGTCCAGATACATTGTCTAGGTTCATGCCTAGATATTTGGCCGAAAATTGTGAATAAAATTAGATTAAATCATGGGAAAATCAGCAACAAAATATTAGGGATTGATTTTGGAGCTTTTTGATTGGTTGGATGACACAACAGAGTTGATGTGGCGCTACGTGATTGGTCGAAGTTGTGTGGTGCAACCAGAAAATTCTTTGGAAATTAAATTCATGAAGCCTTGCCTTTCCCTATAGATAGCATCCTCTCTAGACGTTTTAAAACACCACCACCACAACAACAGACCATCACACCATCATCATCACCACCATACCACCAAACACCACCACAACTCCACAACACACAACACCTCTCTCCATTAGAAAATAAACATTAGAAAAATTTTCTCCATTCTCTAGTCTTCAGATGCTCTGCGTCTCAACCAAGGAGGAGAAGAAGTCATGCAATACATCAAGATCATATCCGCCATCCACCCTTGTGTCGTCCCTAGAAGATTGCTTGCTTTCAAGGATCTTCGAGTTCTTCGTCTCAAGGCCATGTCATCCATCTTTCACGGTGTATTTCATACTTTCTTTTGTTTTCCTTTGTTTGATTTGGTAGAGTTATGAATTCTAGTTAACATGACGTTAATGGCAAAGTTTAAAGCCTTTTTATATGTTTTGAAATAAAGTTGTGATTTCTTTATGTTGACTCATATGTTGCTTATGTGAGATTGCTTGATTGATTTTGTTTTACAGAAAACTTTTATATGTATGTGTTCTTTGGTGGCCAACTTAGGATATATGCATGTAATTGGAGCTAATTTAAGTAGTGAAGGCTTTAGACAAAAGTCGAAATCAATTAAGGATGATTGCAAATATGTGAACTTATTCATAACTAGGTTGTGCACTTTGGTTGACATCCTTTCTCTATGCTTCATGCGTTGAATGTGTTCTTGATTAGCTAGCTTTCTAGACTATGATTGCATGTTCAATATGATTGATTTAGGTGCTTTCACTTAGATTAATTATTCAAGGAAAGTAAAAAATGGGAAATCATTTGCTTTCTAACGTTTCACATGGTCAATTTCTTTCTCATGACATAGATAATCAACTATAGGAATTATGATTGGATTTCATTCATATGATTGTGGATTTGATCTTTGTTCCTTGCATTCCACCCTTGTATATATGTATTTTTATATTTTCTTTCTTTTATTTATTTTAATTTTCAAAACTCTAATTCTTAAATCCCCCTTTTATTTAGTTATTTGTATATATTTTGTAAATATTATACTTTGTATTTATTCTAATTCTTTATTTGTTTTACAATGACAGGTGTACCCTTAATCCCCGGATTAGAACGATCCCTATTTACCATATACTAACGATGACATTTTCAGGGTTAAATTATACGCTTACTTTTTTTTTAGCGTATCAGGAATTCAGAGGGAGCTAGGTAAGAAACACAAGCAAGTAGTGGGACAAATTAAGGTCGGGAGATAAAGGCATTCCTCCAAATTTGCCAACCAAAATATAAGCATGCTGCATGCATGTTTCAATGTCCCCAGAAATATTTTCATGCCCAAAACTTTAGTCTCTAGCTAGCCAGTTAGTCTAATTACGTAATCATGATAATTCAAGAGGGGCAATATGACAAAAAACAAAACAAAACTAGAAGTGAAGAAAAAGAAAAAATCACAATAATTAAAGCCATTATTTCGTCACTGAGAAAACGACAGAAGACTTGAATTGATATGCTTATTCGGTTTGGAATTAACTGGTAAATTAGCAGCTGGCTAGCTACTTAGCTAGATGATGATCTCTAATCTCAGGCAACAACAAGATTAATTAAGAAACACCTAAAAACAGTGGAGTGATCGACATCGTCATGAGTGGGATTTGAAATTCTACAAAGATTGAGAACACGTTTGTTTCACAGGACTATCATACTCTGTCTTAATTCCTATAATAGTCTCAAACTCCTTAAGCTTGGCTTATGCTATACTATTGATGGTATGCTATACTACTACTGGTAGGACTATAAAAAGCTAACAGCTTCAGATGGTGACTCGATTGGAATTCCACTGTGAAGCCACCTCCGGCTAGTGCACTGGTCACGTTTGATCCTTCTCGTAGTTGCCTACATTCATCTAGCCTTGATTGGTCAGGTTCCTGGGCGTAGAGAGAGAATCGAACGCCAAAAGTCTTAAGTTGTCCGCCGGTTTCTTTACAAATTCTGGTGGCTCTGGAAATGTTTTGAGGTGCATGAGGTATGATAGTTGATCTACTCTTCGTGATAGTTGATCTACTCTTCGTGCTCTAAATGTTAGCATACATGGTTTTCGTATTTGATTACATTTGAAAAAAAATTGGTTTTTGAGTGTTTTGATCACCGTCGGTACAACCGTCCGTGGTGGCAGTTTTTAATTTAGTTATGTCTGTTGGGGCTAGAAATGAGGTCTGCTTGTGCTTAATTTCATAATTGGTGAAAGTTGTGAAGAAGGCGAGCCGAATGAGAATTTTCAAGGTTGCTGTGTTTTTCGTTATGGGAGTCCGTCGTCAATTCGGGGTAGTTTACGTTTGATATCAAAGTCAGTCAAACATGGTTTAAGAAGGTGAGAATAATGAGAGAATGATTGATGAAATGAAACGCATAGTAGAGTGAGAATAAGGCTTCCACGGTCTCATGGTTTTTTGTATTTCTATGGCAAAATGTGTTTGGATGTTTTTGAGGATCTAAAGTCTCATTTAATAGAATCCCTTCTGTTGCCAAACATGGGATAGCTTATTTTACACTAGATAAGGATACCCAATCGGCCAATCCTATCTAATTCCCTGTACCAAACATGCCAAAATAGTTTATGGAGTGAGGAGACAATAATGCAGGCCTAGCTAGAAAACATGGATCACCAACTTCAACCAATTTACTGGGCTCATTGCCTCATTGCACTAGTCTATGTAACACAACCAACCCCAGTTCACCAAATTTTTTCTGAATTGTTGGATAACAATTATAACCCAGAATGCTCATAATTACAATAATTTTAAGCATTTCATGTGATGGTAAACTAATATAGATTTATTAATATGTCTATACATAACATGCTAAGGACAACACCCATTTGGGAATAAGAGGTTCCTTTTAGAATTGAGACCCTAAGAAGTAAGAAGCAAGAATACCTCGTAAGGTTCAGTAAGAATTTGTCTCTCCAAAGCACCAATACGTACTTCAAATTAGTGTTGTGTCGCGTGACTCCTCATACATAACATATTTTATGTGTTTTTTGCTTTCAATGATTTTCTTATGACTATTTTGTCGAGTTATTTTAGTATTTTGCAAATAAACCATCAAATTTTTAAAAGATGGATTTTTATTTTAAATTTTTTAGTATATGATAGAATTGATATTCCAGTTCACATTGTGTTGTATTATGGTAGGATGAGATTTTTTTTTTTTTTTCATATTATTTTTTCAACATTTTTTTCTATGCCGGTGCCTGGGGTTGGGAGGCATTTTTGCTAGCCATTCTGAGGCCTCATGCTTGGATTGGTTGCAGGTATGTTCTGATTCTCTTTCTGAAGATCTTTTTCTCTTCTCTTATGGGGAATATGGTCTATTTGGAAAGAAAGGAATAAGAGGGTTTGGCAGGATAAATAGTCTTCTCCTGAGCAGGTGAGGCATGGTATTTATTCTCAACAGCTACTTTTCCAATCATTTGGACTGAGTCAGAGGTGGGTTGGGAGTAGGGTAATTAAACCTTGGTCTCCCCCTCCAGTTGGGTGGTTGAAAGCTAACATTGATAGTGCTTTTGATAAGAATTCATGTTCTGGCTGCATTAGGGTGATAGTGAGGGACTCCGTTGGGTTGATTGTCGGTGGTTGTTGCTGCAAAGTTAATAGGATTTTGTCTCCGACATTGGTGGAAGCTCTAGCTGCTGGAAGGTCTTGTCAACTTGCTGTGAGTGATAGCCTTTCTCCTATTCTGTTTAAGTCTGATTGTTAGAAATTGGTGAGGGATATTATGTCTCAGGAGGAGGATGCTTCAGGATATGGAGGTGGAGGATATTGTTTTTCTTCATGATTCCTTACCTGGGTCCTCTTTTACTCATGTGTATAGAGAGTCTAATTTTGCGGCTCATATGTTGGCTAAATTGGCTCTTAATTCTAGTTTTGATGTTTCTTGGAGTGGTCAGATTCCCTCTAGTCTTAGCAACTATATTGCTACCCATTGTATGATTTGAGTTTATCAATAAAAGCTTGATCACGTCCTTCTCTCAAAAAAAAAAAAAAAAAACATTATATATTTATATATATATATATATGGAAAAATCATCCATATCATACTTGACGTTTCGGCCATTCAAAATTTTTGTACCTTAAGTTTCAGAAATATCAAAATGGTCAAGGAATCATTGTGTGTTGGGAGGCACTCATCCCTTAATGGCCAAAAAATAAACATTTAGGGTGGTGAGCTCTGCGACAAGTTTTGTTGGATAGGCTGAATGAGAAAACTTATTTGGCATAATTGTCAAAATACACTCTAAACTTGGCAATAATTATCAATTTACACCTCTAACTTATAATTACGAAAATTAACCACCTGAACTTGGCAAAAACTGCTGATTTGCAACCTCTCAGTCAAATCTAAGGTTTTCCATCCAAATATGAGGGGTAATATGATAATTTTATATTTCTTTTTTGAATAATAAAAATAAATGAAAAAAATATTTAGAGGGAGATTCATGCCCTTCCACCTACTTATTTATTTATTTATTTGGACAATTTCATCTACTAATTACTCATTCACTTTAGGATTTTTTTTATTTTTTATTTTTGGGGCAAAACATGCCTACATTATATTATACTTCAATATAAGAAAAATTAAGTGGAGAAATAAAAATTAATACTGCAGTTTTGGATGGAAGAGATAAGCCTATCTTTCCAAGCCTTGAGAAATTGAGGACTTACCTTATGCTAAGGATGGCAAAGCAAAGATAAACCAAGCTAAATTTTTATTTCTCCACATAATTTTTTTCTTATTGAAATATTATATTATAGGCATAATTTTGCAGAAAAAAAAAATTGTGAAATGAATGAGTAAATAAATAGATAAAATTATACAAAATAAATAAATAAATATACAAATGGAAAGGCAAGAATCTCCCTCTAAAGATTTTTTTTATTTGTCCAGTACTAGTCTCCCCTTCAAAAGTGGAAGGTTGTGAGTTCGACTCACAAAAAAGTAGTTGTATCATTGAGTTATTTACTTGATAAATTTTTTTTATTTATTTATTTTATTATTAAAAGAAATATATAGAATAGTTGTATCATTTGAGTCCCTTCTCACTCTGAGTTAGGGTTTGAGTGATGCTGGTTCCCTAGCTGTCCTCGTCGGTTAGTCCCTTTTGGATCGCCTTCGTACTATATGTGGTGGAGATCCGGGTTGTGGGAGTGGTTTGCTTTTGTGGTGTTAAGGATAAGATTAGGGGAGAAGTCACAATTTCTGAATGGGAAGGCTCCGATCGCTGGCTGTTCTCCTTCCAGCATGATTTTGACATAAAGAGGGTGATGAAAAGGGAGTCCGTGGACGTTCGATAATGCTTTGTTGCTGTTGTCAGCAACGGATGGTAGAACTGATCCACTTACGGTGCCTTTAGAAATTCAGCATTTTTGGATTCAAGTGAGGGGTCTGCCACCAGATTTGTTATCACGTAGGATGGCGAAGCGTATTGGTGGGATTGTGGGGGTGTATGTGGATGATGATCTGGGGGTAGATGGTGATTGCATGGGAAGTTGCCTAAGGATCAGGGTGGGTCTCAATGTAACTCTTCTGTTACGTAGATGGATTCTGATGCAACTCCAACCAGGGGAGGATGAGACAAAACTGATACTAGAGTATGAAGATCTATCGTACTTCTGCTTCTTTTGTGGCCTCATGTCACATGTAGGGAATGCATGTGAGTTGAGGAAGTCTAGGGTGGTGATGGAGGTTAGGTATGGTAGATGGAAGATTGTAGCAAAAGGTGTTTACAGTATTGAACCATCCAATGGATTACAAGGTAGAAGGTTTGGGCAATTTAGTAGCAAACTGGGCTGGAGGTTGTCGGTGCCGCCGAAAAATGTGCCGTTGTCGGGCGGGGTACGTTCAAGGGAGGACTTCTTAGCGCATTCCGGTCCACTAGAGTTTGAGATGTGTATTGATTCCGAGGAAGGAGCGGCAGAACATCTGTCGGAGGGGCAGCGAAACGGCAGCACATAATTGATGTTGTGTGTCATAATGAGTCTTTACATTAAGATCCGTCATCAGTGGCTATAACGGGATCAAATGAGGGCATAATTAATACTGATTGCATTCCTTTGGTGGGTGCAATTACAGAATTGGAGGAGATGATTGAGGATCCACAGTTAAAGGAGGGGTTTTAGGGGAAACTGGAGGGAGATGGAGTTTCAAATTTAATTCGGGAGTCGGTGGATGGGTCTGTTACTTTAAAGAAAGGAGTGGAAATAGCTAATGGGCCAGGATTTCATTTTAGGCCTGCAATTAGTAGGTCATCTATTTCAGACTTTGGGCCTATAGCTAATGTGGAGCCCAAACAGGTGACTAAAATGTATGTTAGAGGCAGGAGTCCTAGGAAGCCGGAGCCTAAGTTGAAGGAAGTCGTAGTGACTAGGAATGGGACTCCAACTAAAAAGCCTAGGAGGGATAAGGAACAGGTGAAGGCAAGACCGAGCCAGTGGTTGAGGTGGCTGTAGGAACGAAGAGGGGCTTCCATGTCGAGGGGAGAGGCCGAAAGAAAAGTGGTAATGTGAGTTTAGGACGGAGACAACAGGTTCAACTGACTGATAAACTTAAATCTGTGATGGGTCTCGGAGATAGGACCCATCACGAGCAATGTTAGTCCCATGTTAGAATGTGCGGGGATTGGGGAACCCACACAATTTCCTTACCCACCAGCAACTTTTGAAGATGCACTCCCCAGATGTATTTTTTCTTATTGAGACAAAGAAGAAAAACCAAGCTATGGAGAATCTTTCTAGTCAGTTGGGTTATGTAGATTGTTTTGCAATTAGTAGCGTAGATAGAGATGGAAAAAGTAGAGGTCTGGTGTTAGGGTGGAAGAAAGAAGTAAAAATTGACATTATTGGTTGGTCGCAAGCTCATGTTGATGGGTGCCTAAAGTTAGATGCTGGTCTTGTGAGATTGGTAGGTTTTTACGGGAATCCGGACGCTTCGCTTTGGTCGAATTTCTGGGAGTTAAAGAGGAAGATTTTTAGTACTATCTCAGGTCCTGGCTTCATCTTTGGGGATTTTAATGAGATTATGTTAGCAGAGGAGAAGATTGGTGGTGGGTGTCGACCGGAAGCCCAGATGAGACGATTCAGAGAAGTAGTTTTTGGTTGTGGTTTACTGGACATACCTTTTTTGGGACTTGTAATTACTTGGTCAAATGGCCATACTTTGGAGAGACTTGATAGAGGTTTTCTTAATGAGCAAGCTAGGGTTTTATGGCCTAATTTGCATGAGAAGCACATTGAGCTAGGAGCATCAGATCACCTAGCCCTGATCTTTAATACTAAGGAGGAGGCTTTTTAGTCACCCCAAGGAGGAAAAGAAGGCTTCAGTTTGAACCTTTCTGGACAAAAGAGGAGTCTTGTGGTGAGGTGGTTTTCAATAGTTGACAAAGTAGTATAGGTGTGGTGACCTTGGTAGATAGGTTGATGTAGGTTGGTAATGTGTTGAAGAGTTGGAATGAGGAGCAGATTGGGAATGTGCCTAAAAAGATCAATGCTCTACGATTGGATCTTGAGAGGCTTCCATTTGACGATTCGAACGAGGAGAATCAAAGGAAGAGGAAGCAGGTTAAAGACAAGTTGTCAAAATTTGTGACTTACAATGATGAGATTTGGAGGCAGAGATCGAGAGTTGAGTGGTTAAAAGGCTGGATAATAATACGAAGTTCTTTCATAATTATGCAAAAGCTAGAGGTTGGAGGAATAATATTTCGGGGGTCAGTGGCATGAGGACATTGCAGGCATTCAAGAGGCCTTTGTTCAGTATTTCCAGCACCTGCTTACCTCGGAAGGTAGCGCTCATGAGGATTTAATCCTCGATAATATACCTGGGGTGGTGACAGTGGAGATGAATGATTTTTTGATAGCTCCGTTTACAAGAGCTGAGATTGATCTGGCATTAAAGCAAATGGCTCCAAATAAATCCTCGGGCATTGATGGTCTTTCGACTTTGTTCTATCAAGATTACTGGAGTGTTGTTGGAGATGATATTGCTGGGTTCTGTCTGAGTGTTCTTAATGATGGGGCAGAAGTCTATACTATAAATCATACGCTAATTGCTCTTATACCAAAGTTGGAAACTCCATGTCATGTTATTGATTACTAACCGATCAGCCTATGCAATGTAGTGTACAAGCTAATTTTGAAGACCATTGTAAATAGGTTAGAGGTGGTGCTACCAAAGATTATTTCCCCTTACCAGAGTGCTTTCATGCAAGGCAGGCAGATTCATGACAATGTCATTTTAGCCTTTGAGATGGTCCACTCTATCAGAGCTAACAAAAGCCCGAAGGATCAGAAACTTGTGCTCAAGCTAGATACTAGCAAAGCTTAATTATGACAAAGTGGAGTGGAGTTTTCTTCAAAAAATGATGCACAAGCTTGGTTTTTCAGTTTCATGGGTTAATCTAATCATGAGGAGTGTTTGTTCAATTAGGTTCTCCATTCTGTGGCATGGACAACCAGTGGGGAATTTTTCGCCGACAAGAAGTCTTCGTCAGGGTGATCCACTCTCACCCTTTCTCTTCTTAATTTGCTCGGAGGGGTTGTCTTCTTTATTTCAAAAAGTAGGGCGTGAAGGTTTGATAAGTGGGGTTCGAATGGGTCTTGGAGTAGGGGTCGTCAACGGGCCGGGCCGGGTCCATTCATAGCGGGCTTGGGCCGGGCCGCCCCGGGCCTTGCTATATTTTTAAATAATTGCGGGCCGGGCCGGGCCGAGCTTTATTAAAAATCAAAGGATCCAAGCCCGTCCATATAAAGCGGGCCTTGCGGGCTTTTTCGGGCCGGGCCTTGCGAGCTTTATTTATAAATAAATATTTAAAGACACAAGTATTTTTTTTTTTAGTTAAGTTTTGGAAATTCAATGGATAATGATCAAATACAACCAAAGATAACAATCTATATAACTATATTGCACCAAAAAAAATCTATATTTATATATAGATACTAATTTGTTGA
>LYNE01000711.1:16464-44123 GCA_001662545.1 Rosa x damascena
TTGAGCTGGCTATAATTGGGTTCGTTCATGTATTGATCTTAAGCCGTACACCATGTCAATTATAGATAAACTTATAAATTGAAAATTAATTCATCAAGATTTATCATTAGATGTGCGGATTCAATTTTAACATGAGAAAAGAAGAATGACATTGAACCTTACAAAATCAATAGATTTGCAAGGAAAAAGGCACAAGGCAACAGTGTCAAGGAGTGGCAAGAATGCAAGATCGATGAGTTTTGGGCAGCATGGGTGGGATCTATGGGATTGAAGAAGAAAGAAATGGAGGAGACAGCGTCGCATAAAAAAAAAAATATTAGATTTAGTATGTGTTTGAATATTGCATTAATAAGATATATGTTACACTTACACATGTTGTTAAAGGTTGCATGTTAGTTTAATTTGGGTAAAATGTCTTGATAATTAACTCGACAAAATAATCATGATTCTATTTGTCTAAATCTAAAAAACAATGAAAATTGTATTATGCATGAGAATAAAAGAAAAGAAAAATACCATTACGAAGAATTAGAAATATATCATGCTTGAAGAGAAATACCATAGTTGTCAATAACATCTTAGAGCATCTTTAGCAATAATAACCATTTTTTAGTTAAATTTTAGCTAAAGTAGCTAAAAGGTTATTTTGGCTAGCCATTTTAGAAATACGTATGTATGAATGCTCCCTATTTTAGCTAATTTTAAATTTATATTATTTTTTAAATAAAGATTAAATAATTTAAAAGAAATGTTTTAAATTATAGAGAGTCTCACCTCGCAGTCGCTCTCTATATTCAGGAACGAGATAGCTAAAAGTTATAATTGAGAGCCACTTAGAGCAACTCCAACAGCTTCCCTATAATTTTTGTATTATAGGGAAGCAAAAGTTACAGCTTTAGCTATTTTTTCTTCTCCAACTCCAACAGATTCCCTATTTTGCAGCAATCTCTAAAATCTCCATAATTCTTCCTTAAATTTTAGAGATTGCTGTAAATTTAGGGAATTTGGTTTTCTCTCTCTTCATTATCTCTAAAATAGGGATGGTTATAGGGAATCTGTTGGAGCAAAAGAGGCCCATTATTCCCTAAAATATAGTAAAATCAAAATATGGGGAAGCTGTTGGAGTTGCTCTTAGAGCATCTGTAGCAATGCTAGCAATTTTTGAGTCAAATTTTAGCTAAAGTAGCTAAAAAGTCATTTTAGTTAGCCACTTTAAAAATACATCTGCATCAATGCTCTATATTTTAGCTAATTTTAAATTTATATTATTTTTTAAATGAATAAATATATCATATTTAAAAAATCAAGTTGATAATAACATCACATACATATATACTTGTGAAGTCTAAAGTGGGGAGAGTCTTCTTTAGAGCTCTTTGTACCTAATATCATTGTAATCTTCGTTCTTTAATGAAGTTATTCATTGATCAAAAAAAAAAAAATTAGTCAATCGGCTTATCTTTTAAATCATAAATGAGAATAAAAAAATAATATCATTCTGTGAAAATATATCATGTTTGAAAAGAAAGACCATAGTTGACAATAACAGTTAATGCACGGACGTCGGTGGATCCGCTTATTATTTAAATCATAAATGAATTTAACATCCATCCAATCCCTCCCACAGTCCCACCTATCAAATTGTCTAACAAGTTGCTTGTGGAACTGCTTTTTTCACATAATTGATTTGGAAAATTGGTTGCATTCTTGATCTCTTTCACATAACTTTTTTTTTTTTTTTTAGAATAATCTCTTTCACATAACTAGAATCTCAAAGAAGAAGAAGAACAAGAGGAGGCTTGGTTTGACAAGTTTTATAAACCCATTAAACGTGGCGTGCACTAAGCTTGAATTAGCTACATTTCCTATTCCTATTTTAATAAATTTGACAGAGACTTCTACAAGAGTCCGTAGAATTGGAATGTTTAGGGTTTAGTGTTGAAGCTGGCGCTGCACTCATTATGAACAAATAAATTATATAACTCTCTGCCTCAAATATGATTTACCATTAATATATCGCATCGATTTCTTGGCTTTTCAATCACCTTCAAAAATGGCCATAATATTTCTGGCCTTTTTTGCTTGTTCTTAGTTCTTACATCATTGTGTTGGTTTTAATATTCCATTGATGAACAAGATACCCCTTTGTCTAAAAGTCAAACTGGAAAAAAAGAGGAACAAAACAGCTCCGAGAATACAGGGAAGAAATTTAGGGTTTGGAAACAGCAAAGAAGAGGATGCTGCCTGTCCGGCGGCACGCCCGCGTCGACTGTGGGTTCCGGCCTCTTCGACGAGTGGCGGGTGTTGCCGGACGGGATCGTGGGGCCTCGGGGCTCCGTTTCTATCTTCTGCTTCGCCCTTCCGGGTCATGTACGACTTTTCTTTCCGCTCGGGCGGCGGCGCAGGTGTGTAGGATGGGTGGTTGGCAATCGAAGCAGGCTTGGAGAAGGTGGTCAGAGGCCAGATCGTGGCGGCGGTTTACCATGGATTGTATGGTGCTGGCAATCTCTCTAAGATGGGTCGATTGGTGGAGAGTGCAAGGGTGGTGTCGGACTTTCGCGCTGCCAGACGAAGCCAGGCGGCAAGGCAAGGCGAGTTTACTGGGTCTTGGTGTGGACTCGTCAGGATCTGGATTTATGTCTAGATCCGATCGACAACAGCTGTGGTCGGTGTGGTTTGCTGTGTGGATTGAAATTTTTCGGCGTTGTGAGTTCGATGGGACGGTTCCATGGTGGTGGTTTGCCGGCGAGCCATCTGAGGAGAAGGAAGACGGTTGGTGGGGTAGCTTTAGGTTTTTGGTTAGAGTAATTTTTTTGGTTAGGGTTTTGATTAGGGTTTTGGTTAGGTCTTTCTGGTCTTTAGCATGTCCCTACTCTTTTGAGCTAGGGTTGGGTCAAATTGAGGTGCCATGGATTTGGTGTTTTTCCTGGGGACGAATTGGTTTATTGTCGGTTTTAGCTTATGGTCAATGTGCTGACGAACGATCCTTGCACGTGGTCTGGTTGTTTTGGGACACGGTGTGGAAGAGGGCGTTGGTTGTTTTAGCGGTTGTCTATGAGGTGGTATCGATATTCTCAGGATTCTCGGTAGCCCGAGACGTTGGGCGGTATAGGTGGTTAGGGGTTGGGCCCTTTCGGCTCATGGATGTCATTTTTGGTGACGGACCCGTAACTGGTTTAGGTTCTAGGGAGGAGAGTGGGGAATTCTTGTCCACCACCGGTCGTTCCCATGTTATGTAATTTTGGATTATTTTAATAAAAATTTCTTATTCTCAAAAAAAAAGATACCCCTTTGTCTTACCAGAAAAAATATTATGGCAGTTTGCCAACTAAGTTTAGTTTAATGAAGCAGTGAGTTGTTTCAGGGAGAAAATAAAAGAGGAAAATAGAGAGAGTACGTTTGGCTTTTATTGAAAATTCAACTTGTCAAAAACAAATGTACAAGTTGTGGGGAAAGGAACCATTAATCCTACGGGGAAGAGACTTGGTTGACGTAGAAGTCTTGAAGAAAAAAATTGACCAAGAACAAATGACACGTTAATTAGAGATTTAGGATCATCTATCATATGCAATATGTTTAAATCCTGGGATTATGATTGTTAGGTTAATAACCCTAAATGTGATTAGAGAACTTCTCTATTTACTAATGACCATATTGTTCTTACATTTATTCATACAAAAAAACCATATTTAATTTACAATTATAAGAAGTTCGTCTACTATACGCTAGATGATATACTGCTAATGTAAAGATGTGTTATTGTTTATATGTGTAATAAACAAATTCTCTTGTGCAACCCACAAATCCTTCCCCACCTCCAGTTCCACAAAGTCTGCATCATATTATCATAGAATATCCTCATCAGTTTTATCATATGGGCTCATCCTCATCATGTTCGAAAGGGATGGTCACAATAAGCATATTCTTGGTCTCTAACACAGCCATACAGAGTAGCTATAGGCTCGAAATTTCAACAATGTCGAAGGAAGACATATGAGGAGTCAAGCTCTCTCATGGGAATGCAGAATGCTCCGAGCTCGAGGTCTCAACTTTTTAGTACAGACTCATGCTTTGAAGGTACTCAATATCATGTATATGTGACAAAATAGCGGCCTGGTTGAACGTGAGAGTGGGTAAAGTGTGCTAGTTAGCAATGCAGACATATGACGAGAATGAAGTCAATCATTGTGAAGAAGATTCAAGCCGGGGATTTAATTTTCAATTTGGCCGAAAAAGAAGCATGAAAATAGAAAAATTAATTTATTGAGACATAATGTTAATATGACCGATTAAATGATCAATCAACTATCAGTGTGAGCTCACAATTGGTTGCTAGTGGAGCACAATTAATTGAGAATTTCTCATAATTTTTTTGGCATTTTGATCTCCTTATTTATTTTTTAATTTTTTTTTAAATTATTATAGTAGATAATCTTTAACTTACAACTGGCAAGTTAACAATTCTTAACATGAATTGTATTTACTATTTTTGATTTATGTTTTGTTCATATTTGTATGTTTTACTTTCCAATCTCATTAATGTTTTTCTAATTGAAACACGAACTTGGTCACTACCGTGTAAAAAAACACTAACGGTCAAGACTCTTGTTATAAGTAAATTCAACATGACCAAACTCGGAGATTTTCTCTGGACTTTGTTGATATCTTGGTTGAGTTGGTTGAAAGGGTTGAACGTGATCTTACTGTGTAGAAGAACTTGCAAGTACAACGTACAAGTTCAACCCAAGACCCTCTCAAGTCTCAACAACACCAAAGAAGACAAATGTTGGCCTTTTCTTCTCTGCTCGGAAACGGACAAAGCTTGTAAGTAACAGAACAAATCTTCTACCGGACGAGAGAGAGATTTTGTTCTCTCGTTTTTGATTTTGGTTTTTCTCGAGTCAATTTCACTTTGACTGTAATTATTATTACCTTTACTCTTTCGCTCCCCAAACCCTTCATGAGCAGAAGAAAGCAAACCCATTTAGAAATGAGAGACGCCTAAAGTAATTAACATTTAAGTTTTATTTAACACTAAAATTACACCGCTTGTTAAATGAAAAGTCACTGACATTAGAAAAGGGTTCTGTGCAGAAAAAGCTTCCTGCTTTCTACAGTTGCCTAATTGCATAGATCTGTGATCTTCAAATCCCGCATTGTTTGGCCTAGAAACCCTTTCTGCGAACTGGGTTTGCCAAATTTTCCTGGAAAATCACTACCCATTAACAAAAGCTTAGACTTTTA
Source organism: Rosa x damascena (assembly GCA_001662545.1). Classification (NCBI taxonomy): domain Eukaryota; kingdom Viridiplantae; phylum Streptophyta; class Magnoliopsida; order Rosales; family Rosaceae; genus Rosa; species Rosa x damascena. Next base: position 21,709 of record LYNE01000711.1, read on the forward strand.
CCCAGCAGTTTGTTGTTCAAGTAAAGCTATAAAGCTATTTCTTCTCCAGTAGGAAAGGAACCAACAAGTCAGTCTGTGCTGTATAGAAGAAGCTTTCTATATCTCAAATCTCTTCACAATCTGAGGCCCAGTTCAAGTTTTGTTAGAAAAAACCAGAAGCAGAAGCTGAAATGTATGAGTTGTTGATCCCTGTTGTGATTGCTGAGGCTGTTGTCGCATCTCTTATGTTGCTCAAGATTGGGCCTTTGAGAGAGCTTGTGTTGAAGATTCTGGATCAGCTCAAAGTGGGCAGAGGCCCAGTCACTCTGATTGGCATTGCTGGCACCATGGGTGTGATTCTCCTATCAAGATTCATTAGCATAGTCAAGATGCAGAACAAAGGTGAAAAGCTTGGGACTATGTCACCCATGGATCAGGTTCTTTACAGAACCCACATCCTTGAAGCTTCATTAATGTGTATGTTTCTGCTCTCTGTACTTCCTATATATCACAGTTGGATTATTGTTTAGGGTTTTCTTCAATTTTCTAGAATCTGTATATTGGTTATATATGAGTCTCACCCAGAAAAGTAGCATTAGAATTTGTCTAACACAATTAGTTTTGGTTAGACCCTCATTACTAGATTCTGTTGAGTAGAGTATGGTTTGGAATTTTAAGGGATTCAAGCTAGGCTTTCAATGCTATGGTTGTACAGTTTGACTGTGCTGTTATCATGTGGGTTGGTAGGGTATGTGTTAAAAGACTGGTGTGGATAATTGTCAATACCAAACAAAGTTCTAAATGTGTGCATAATGAACTGGGTCGGGCAGTTTGTATCTGTAAGTGTTGATGAATCACCTTAAGATCTAAAGACTTAACCTTTAGTTTCATGTCCTCTGCATTTTGTTGATCCAATATGAATTAGTTCCATTTGAGTTTCCCTTTTTCTCTGTAAACCTGTCAATGATTACAATTGCTATTTATCACAATTTGTATCACTCAATGAGTTATTGAGTATAGTAGGAAACTGAATGTTTGTCATAATTGTGAGATAAGTTTTACTCCCTAAAATCCACAAATGTTGAGCCCATCAACTAAATCAGGCATGGGAGTTGATGATTCTGAAACTGAGGCTATAATAAGCATTTATTAAAACTTCATCCTTATCTGTCATATATGCTTGGTTAAAGATTTCTCTTATATTGTCTGATTACTTTAGTTCATTTAGTAAAATGTATGCGTATTCTGTTTCCATGTAAGTTTAGGCAATAGTACAGTCGTCAACAACCCACACTGCAATACCTATGTTTACCACTATGCTTCCACCCTCTATGGTTTTGAACACTTACCAATAGCAGCAATGCTTATCATGCTTCTTATAGGTGTGTCTTTTTTATTACTGCCAAAATGGAATGCTTAAGTTGTTATAAAAAAGTCTGAAGTGATTCGTGTATATGGTGTCTGTACTGTGCTAAGCTACTATGTCTAACCACTGATGTCTCAATATTGATGTTGCATGCAGCTTTTGCTGTATTTCTTGGATTCATAATTGATCGAACACATGATTATCTTACAAAGCTTGATGGATTGACGAGTACAAAAGAAGAAGTTGACAGGCTTCAGAAAGAAAAGGTGCAGCTTACAGAAAAGGAAGAGAAATCTTCCAAGGAAATCAAGCAGCTGCAAGAAAAAATTGCTACTCTATCAGAGGATTTGAATAAGCTGAAGTTGGAGTGCGCGCAGAAAGATAAAGCTGTTGAAACTGCTGAATCCCATGTCACTTCCCTCCAGAAACAAGCTGCAGATCTACTTCTTGAGTATGACCATTTGTTAGAAGACAACCAAAAACTTCAAGCTCAGTTTGCAGGACAAAGGAGATGAGGAAATTTTGAAACCTACCGACAGTTCTAATTTTGAGAACTATTTTGCCTTCAGGCGGTGTTTGTCAAACATCTCCTGCCAGAAATGGTCATTATTCGGCTGGAAATGGGGGATGTTGTTGAAAATTTTGTGATGCTCAAGAAGTGGAATTTGCATTTTGACCATCTTTGCTTTGTTCTATGGTTTCCAGTTTTAGTTGAATATATCTTTCTAATGCATCCCAGGTTCCAAAGATATCCCAATTTATATGATATCCTACAAATGCATGACATTTTTGTCCAAATGACCTTGATGCTAATAGAAGATTACCGAACTTGTTAACATGGGGAAGGAGAAAATTAGTTCAGATCTTAAACCTCTTTTGTGTGTGTGTAGTGGTTATCAAAGTAGCAATGAAAATTTAAGTGTAAAGTTGTTAAAGTAATTTGATAAATTTTCTTTGCTCTGAGGAATGTGCCTCTTCAAAATTATGCAACTGAGCCTCAGACTTTGGGACATATCCGATAGCTCTCATGTCATGATACAACTTATTCAGAAGTAGCATAATATCTTCATGGTGATGGTGGCTCTTATCTTCCATAAGAAAAGCATGGAGCTCTCCATTCACTTCCACTAGACTGTAGCCTGGAACTTTCTTCGTTCCCGTCTGTTTCATGATCTTCTTTGTACCAGCTACACCTTCCCATCTCCTTGCCATGGCGTAAAAATTTGAGACCAAAGCATAAACTCCCAAGTCATCTGGATTGAACTCGAGGACCTTCTTTGCTGCAATTTCTCCGATGGAGAGTTTCCGATGATTGTGGCAACCTGCCAGGAGGGCAACCCAGACGGCAAGCCCAGGTTGGGTGTTCATAGAAGCTATTAGCTCGCTAGCCTCTTCAACTCGTCCAGAACGAGCCAGCAGATCAACCATACAAGCATAATGTTTCTCCCCTGGAGGGATCTTGTACTTAGCGACCATGACATTGAACCAATGCAGGCCTTCTTCTACGAGACCAGAGTGACTGAAAGCCGATAGAAGAGAAGCAAAAGTCGAATGATCAGGCTTTAAGTTCGTCTCTGTCATCTGGAGGAAGAGTGTTAGAGCTTCCTCTCCACACCCATAAATCCCATAGCTGGCAATCATAGCATTCCATGAGATCAAGTCTCTGGAGACCATCTGATCAAAGAGAGCACGCGCATACGAAAGGGAACCACATTTAGAATACATGTCAATGACTGCAGTACCGCACACTTGACCAATCTCAAGCCTTTTCAAAATATATCCATGAATGGATTTACCCAATTTCAACAGTCCAACCTGTGAACATGCTAGAAGTGAGCTTACAAGAGATGCTGACTCTGGCTCGAAACCACAACTCTGCATCTCTACGACCATTTCAAGCGCGTGCCCTGCAAAACCATTTTGAGCAAAGCCAGAAATCAAAGCACCCCAAGAAACGGCATTCCTGTAAGGCATCCTATTGAATACACAAGAAGCTAGCTCGAAATGTCCACTCTTAGCATACATATCCACAAGACTTGTCTGAACCATACAATCCATTGGAATACCTCTCCTAATCATATACCCATGAACTGAAAGACCCAACCTCAAGTCCCCTAGACTTGCACAAGCCTGCACTAACCCCATCATCACAACCCCATCAAACTCCATTCCCTCATTTTGCATCCTCCTATACACCTCAACTGCTTCCACTGGCCTCCCACTCTGCAAAAACCCTGTAATCATTGTCGTACAACAAACAAGATCCCTTCTAGGCATCTTGACGAAAACCGCCACTGCTTCATCTATTTTCCCACACTTTGCATACAAATTCAAAACAGAAGACGCCACAAACACGTCACCCTCGTATCCGCAACGCGCCGCCTTGGACCAAACTTCCTCACCCATTTTCAAGTCCAACATGCGTGCACATGCCTTGAGAGCACCAGTAAAGGTCGAGCTATCTGGTCTAACTCCCTCCGATGTCATCCGAGAATACAAACTCAAAGCTTCAGATGGGCAATGCTGACGAGAATATGCAATTATCATGGCATTCCATGCATGTATGTTTCTTTGAGGCATTTCGTCGAACACCTTGCGGGCAGTTTCGGTGTCGCCAATGCTTGCATATGAGGCTATAAGTGGTGCGTTGGAGTTTGCATGGGTGATAGCACCAGTGACAATCATAAGGGCATGGATTTGAGCTACGGAGGGTTTGTGTTTGCAGGATAAAAGGAGAGGTCTGAGGCGGTTTGGCCATGGAAGTAACCCCATGTATGCATGGGAAGCTATAAAGCTTTCTGTTTATAGCCGTTGCAAAAAGAGGAGGGGGAATTTAAAAGAAAACAGAGACGCCGTCTGTGGGAATCGAACCCACGACCACACGGTTAAAAGCCGTGCGCTCTACCGGCTGAGCTAAGACGGCACTTGCCACTGAATTTCAAATTTAATCTAACGATGATACTGTTTACACAGCTTTGGCAGGACTAATGTGCTTTCGTGGATAATATGATTAATATCTTATGTTGGAAATTTGGAATGCAAGAGGTGCAGGGTGTGGTGATTTTATGCCTACAGTTTTAGACCTTGTTAAAACTTTTTATTGGTAAAACATGATTTTTACAAGCTGCTTCGTGCGATAGAACTCAAAAATTTTGCCCAGTTTTTTATAGGATTTTACCCAATTTTTTTATTTTCAAAAATCATGAAAAAAAATAAGGACAAGATTTTTATATTCCATCACTTTGAAAAGTTATTTGGAAATCATGATTTGAGGGAAGGCAGACTTAGTGAAAAAATATGAATATGAATTTTGACTAAAAAAACGTGTGATTTAGTCCACATTTTTAGGTGAAAAATTGTAGTTTTAGACATGAAAAAAAAAAAAAAAGGGTTCAGGACTTAGTTTTATTGGGGCTAGGACACCATTCTAGGGTGAAACCTCATTTTTTCACGCGCTTAGCCGTACTTGCATGAGCATTTTCATTGGCCTCACTTGCATGCATGGATATATCCATTAACTAGCTAGTCTCACTTTTTTTAAGAACAACTAGCTAGTCTCAGTTATACCACACAATTCATTGAAATTTCCCTTACATGAGTAGAATGATACTACATATATGGACTAATAGGACTGTAAATAAGAGAATTAGAAGTTTAATAGTGATCACGGTACTCTCTGTTTTAAGGGGTTTTAATTTGTCTCCAGTAAAGTTGTTTGGCTCCAAAACCAGTCGGCGTGCAAACTGTCTCTTTTGAGCGTGTGTGCGCAGGCGTGCCAGCACCGTGGGGTGCAGTCGTTGGGGGAGTCCCTTGACCTGACTTCTTCTTCAAGCGCTGTGGACGAGGAGAGCACCAACCTCGTCACAAGGTTTTTCTCTAGCCTTCCGAGAAAGGACTTCTTGCCTTACGGATAAGGACTTTGGATGTGATCTCTTCGCGTCACCGAATCGATACTCAACGTTGTAGGTTGAGCAGAGCAATCACTGGGAAGTTTGGAGAAAACACGGGTTTTGCTAAAGCGTGACTTTAGCTTCGCTGAGTTGTGAGGGCGTTACCCTTGCTTCGCTGGTTGTATCGGTGGCAGTAGTACTGGCAGTCGGCTCGCGAGGAGACTAGGACTGGAAGCACGGTTGCCGGGTTGATCTGGTGATGCTGACAGTCGGCTCGCGGGGAGACTAGGACTGGCGTGCGGTCACTAGGTTTCAACGAGGTTGAAGGTTTGCTCCGGGGAGGCTTTGTAATCGTTGGGATTGATTGATTCGAGAGAGGTCCTTAACTTTGCCGCTTAACCCTGTATTTATACACCTAGGGTTTCGACTGCTCCTTGCCTTAGAAGGATTATTAATTGAAGTTTCCTATTCAATCTCTGCTACTCGATCCCAATAAGGTTTCGTTTTCCTTACGGACTACGGAATTGGCGAAGCTATATCCCAAACCCGAATAGGCTTATTTTTAGGCCGCAGGTATCAGCCCGCTGGCTCAAACCCACCAAAGGATCTTGCCAAAAATACTTTTGGGCTCAAACATTGCCCCCCAGGCCCCGAAATCAGGCCCGCGAAGATGTAATTGATTGAAGGGGACTAAAATGACGCATCGGTCGCTTGAACCGATGTCATTAATGAAGGTCGCGTCCCTTCGTTTGCAAAACGCCTTTCTGTCGCATCGTTTCCCTCACAAAATTCCTTATTTAAACCCACGACCGCAAGGCCTGTCACATCAGAAACCCTTCCAGTCTCTTAAACCCAGAAAAAACCCATTTCTTCCGATATCTCCTTCGCAGAAACCCAGAAATGGCTCCCCCGAAGAAAATAGTCATCGATCAAGAGGAAGAGTTAAACGAAAAAGTTGCCCATACTTGGGGAACCAACATCGGTGCCCGCATTCATCTCCAAACAACTATCCATCGACCCCTGCTCCTTCGATTCTTCGACCACCAAACCGGACTGGGGCCAGCGCCACAAGATGCTATTCCAGCCGATGCTGCCGCTCTTTACGGCCTACCCGTCCGGCGGCCTATTCAAGTCCTCTGAAGGACTCCTGGAGATTTCAGTAGTTGGGGCGCCCAAAACCATCGAGCCAAAATAGGGCATTGGCCGTCCTCCATCAGTTCAGCGGAGACCTCTTGGTATCGCGAAACACGAGCGCGGGATCTGGCTCGCTGGAATGCAGCAGGTATCACACACACCATCGATCTATGTTTCCATCTTCCATGCGGCGGTAATCGTTCGCCGCTCGCTGCCTTTCTTTGTTTCTGGAATACCACCACCAACACTTTTGACTTTAGATTCGGTCAAATGAGTATCACCTTGCTAGATATTCTTGCCATCACTGGCTTGCCCATCGATGGCGAGCCCTATTTGCATGGTCAATTCGATTCTGTGAACTTCACTTCGACCATGGCCCAACACGGTCGCAGTGCCCACAGTAGCTCCTACCCACGATGGTTGGCGTATTACAGCCGGGAGCACAATGCGACCGGCGGAATCGCTTTCCTGGAGTATTGGCTCTGCAAGTTCATATTCTGCACCCCTCCTGCAAGCCCACTGGTACTTGGACTCTTCTGGCGACGACCCTCTACAACGGCCGCAACGTCGGGCTCGGGCAACCGGTACTAGGAGCCCTCTACCGCATGTTATATCAAGCCACGATGCATCCATTTGAGACTAGCATGTCTGGCCCCTTTTGGGTCTTGGACTTCTGGATCCAAACTTACTTTCCATTCTTCCGTCGCGATGACATCCCACTACTTCCGCCGGTTGACCAACTCCTGGGTCAGTGGTTCAGCCACGAGGGAAGGTACTCATCCCCTCCTTACTCCGAATGTTTTTCTTACCTGTACCTCCTGGATGAGATGCCATATTGCGATATAATTTTGGATAGAAGATTCCCACCTTTACTTGAATATGGCTTCCTTCTTGGCGATCCTCGCTACAGTGATCGCGCGCGCTTAGCCTTTCGCCGCGCGATCTCCTGCTCAGATATCAGGATCACTGTTGAAGAACTTAGTTACGAGCTCTACGCTCCGAACCATTTCGCTCTCCAATTCGGCCTCGTCCAGTTGGTGCCATTTCCTCTGTACGATGCTTGGAATTACAACACTTCTTGGAGTAGATTCGGGCCCCCTACCGGGCCTGTGCTAGCACAAAGCATGCTCGCACTAGTTGATCTTCCTGACTGGGCTCAGGTTATCGATGCCGTGGACGGGACTGAGGAAGGATATGAAGCATGGTGGGAAGAGGTCTCCGTTAATTGCTGGACTCAGCGGGACGATGAACTCTTTGCGGCCATCTTCGGAGAACTGAAAAACCCCTATCCTGCCTATGTTGAAATGCTCGCTCGCTTTTCTGAGGACGCTACACGATCCCAGCCTCTTCCGGAAACACAACCGGCCCGAGCCCCTCGCCCTGCCCAGGCTGGTATCGTAATCCGCGAACCCCCTATGGAGGTAAGTATCTTAATTCTATCTCATGTATCTTTCTTCATTACTTTCTTTTCACTCACCTTTCATTGGATCAGGGAAACGCGCCACGTTCTGGCAGCCGGACAATCCGTGCTTCCCCGGCCGCTGGCCAGCCTGGAAAGCAGAAAGCGGTGATCGCGGAGCCTGAAGTTGAAAATTCCTCCTCTGACAATGATAACCCGCAGACCGTAAGAACCCTCTATTCTTAGGATCATGCCTTGGCAGGTCGTCGCTGCTTTGGCTCGCAAGCGCAGCCGGTCGGACCCTCGCACTGACCCATGGGAAGAGGATGAACCAATCGCTGATCGACTGGTAAGAGATGGGAAACCCACGTTAGAATTTATTCACCCTTTATTTCAATTCCTATAACTGTCTTTGCTCTCAGGTTCGTCGCCGGTCCTCTGGACAAGCTGGGGAAGGCTCTTCGGCTGCTGGTGAAGGGACATCTGCCTCGCAGGCCCAAGCACCCACGGATTTGAGTAATCTTCCACCTCCTGCCAGCACCGTGAGCGACGCGCAATTGGCCTCAATTCCGGTGTAGGTCATAGACGACAGTTCGCCCGAATTGGAAGAAAGAATAGCCCCTTCAGACACACCGCCTGAGGAACCGATCGCCGCACAACCCTTAACGCAACCGCTTGATTCCCTTCCTGATGAAGCAGCTCAAGAGCCTGCACCGATAGCAATCTGGCCGGAGGTGGAAGATAGCAATCCGCTCACGAGCCTCTGGCCGCAGAGGTACACTCTCCCCTGAGCACAATGCCTTAGTCCTTATTTTATTCTCTGTGCACTCAAATAATTCTTCCTTAACCACAGAGTCCTGATCCTGTCGGGGAAACAGCTATCGCTGCAGAGGTACCTGTCGTTGATCCAGTAGACCCAATCGGTGAAGATATGGTGATCCAGGAACCTGCCCCTCATGTTCCTGAAGTGGGAGAGGGAGCGAATGCTGAACCATAGCCGGAAGCGGTCCCTATTATAGAGCCTCAAGAGGCCCATGCTGCTGCTGCTCCTCTACCTGAGCCTCCTTCCAGATTGGAAAGGCTTGTTCGCGTACTCGAAGTGGCCCCTCCCGGAGTTATAGATGAAGCGAGGGATGGGCTACAGCGACTTCTGAGCCCTGACATCTTACTGCCGGGCGCGTCCGCCAGAGTTCAGGAGTACTTGATGGTTCTTCGCCGCGAGCGAACTATCACTGAGGCCGAGTTCACCGAGATATATGAGCTGTTACAAAACCTTCCTGAGCGGATCAATGAAAGAACGAACGCGACCGCACAAGCTAGGCAAGCTCAGGCCCACTATCGGGGCCTTGCACAACAGACAGAGACATCTCGCGACTTCTTGGGCGATAGAGCTATCCTCGTCAGAGATTTGCGGATCACACAGAATCATCTTCGGACCCAAATCCAGGAACTGCAAGCCCAATTGACTGTGGTGACAGCTCGGCTTGAGCATGAGGAACCCTTGCTGGAGCAACCCTTAGTAGCCTTCGAAGCGATGTCTCAAAACTTAGCTCAGGCTCGCGAAGCAGCCCGACAAGCGGAGCGAGCTGCTGCCGACGCTAGTTTTCGCTTAGGAACATCTACTGCGTCTGACCCATGCGGGCCGAAAACTCTAGGCCTCTATTATTAGGCCCATTCTGTATGAACAATATTATTATTTATCTAATATATTTAGCCCACTTTGCCTGGCCCAAATATATGCTCAACTTTTGAATTAATTCAATGTTCACCTTTATTGCTATTGAAGTTGGTTTGAACAGATAATCTCGAAACAGAGCGGTTATCTCCTTGAAAACTGCCCCGCTTCCCACGCGTTTTCAAGTACCTTCATTTCCGAGATCTTTGCATTCAATTCCACTGATACTCTCATTGATGGCGTTGAAAGTACTTCAACTGCCCATCGCGCGGTTAGGATTACTACGACTGGCACTATAAATACCTGCCCTCAGGGAGAATAGGAAACTAAGCAATCATGTCTTCTCCAGAGATAACCTCGCAGGCCTTGCTGCTCTTCCTTCAGTTTCTAAAATCTTCTTCCCGAGGTTTCACCCTTAGCCACAAATTCATAGGCTTCATGGCTTAATCTCAAAACCTGGGTAGGCCTCATGGCCTAATCTCAGGTCTAATGGCGTGTCTTTGGTTTCTGGGACTCTGGACGAACTTGCTAGTCTCAGTTAAACCAAAGAACACGCCACGCTCCTAACACGGCAGAACCAGATTCTGAAGGGTCCCTCTTCTCAGACTGCTTGCGTGGAGCAGGAGGGAGAAGGGCGGAAGGCCATTTTGAGGCCGCCTGTTCTTCTTCCGCGGCCTACCTCCAGGGTCTGACTACGAGGCTTCTATTTTTCCCCTGGAGGTAGATGTGGTTGTGAGTCGCGCTCGCTCCGGAGGCCATCTCCATCCCGGAGGACAATCTACTAGAAGGGTTGGGATGGATTATTTCCTTCCCTCTTCCTCCGGTACAAATGAGAGCAGCTGCGACTCAGATCGAAGGAGGATGTGGGTGAAGAGAGGAAGAGTGCCAGCGGTACTGCCCACATCTTCCTTGCCGCAACCAAATCAAGAAACTCATAGCAGATCTGTAATCCTTCAAGCCACTTTTGGCCTTGTAATTGTAAATGTAACTGTTTCAATTTGTACTGCTTTTGGCCGCAAAGCCACTCTATGAATGAATGTTTTTGAGCACAAGTAAGAAATATTGTTCTAAAATAAGGCCTCATGTATAGGCCATCATGTATATTCTTAACACACATTGTCAAGGAAAAATTACAACAAAGTTGGCCTCAAAAGAAGGCCTGCAATTAATCAAAATAAAGCCACAACAAAAGAAGGCCTCATGTTACAGAGTGTATAGAGTGTTGCCCCTTAGTGTTCGTAGGCGAAGCAAACATATGAGACGAAGGCCACAAAAAAAGGCCTGAACGTAGAGATAATGCGAGCCGAGGAAAACTATGATTGCCCCCCAGTTTGGGACGAAGGTTGATCTGGTGGATCTTCGAACTCCCAAACACTAGGGTAATATTTCTTCAGGAATCGCCCGTTGATGGGATTGCGATGGATTTCGCCATCCAAATCCTTGAGGTGAAAAGCCCCGCGTTCCAGAATGCGGTAAACAACAAAGGGTCCTTCCCAGCGAGGAGTCCACTTACCGCGACTGGTCAATTTCTCGCCAAAGGGCAAAACAGCTTTCCAAACAAGGTCTCCTTCTTTATAACTGCGACCACGTGTCCGCTTATCATAGGCGCGGGCGATGCGCTGTTTTTCCATTACTAAATTATCCAGGGCCGCTAAGCGCTGCTCGCTTAAGTCTTCGTGTTCTTGCCACATCGCCTGGACATAATCTTCACCTATCAGGTGGTGTTGATCTTGCACACGTAAGGAATGAACGTTGATTTCCAAGGGTAAAACTGCATCATGACCAAACATTAGTGCATAGGGTGTGGTAGCAGTGGGATTCCTCTTGCAGGTGCAATATGCCCAGAGTGTTTCATACAAAGTGTCGTGCCACTGTCGAGGGTTTTCTATCAACATCTTCTTTAACAGGGTAATAATAATCTTGTTGCTGGCTTCTGCTTGACCGTTGGACTGAGCATAATATGGAGTGCTGTGGATAAACTGGATGCCGAAATCGTTGACAAGTTGCTCGACAGGACCTCCCATGAAAGCTGCCCCCCGGTCTGAAACGAGCACCTCGGGGATACCAAACCTGGTTTCGCAGTCTGTAAGTGTTCTGCTGAGGTAGAAAATAGCATGCTCGACGCCCTCCTCATCATCCTGGGTGAGTAAGCTGCCAATGGAAGCCTCAGCTGCTGATATATATAACTCCAATGGAAATCCAGCCCTGGGAGGAACAAGCACAGGCGGACTCGCGAGGTAGGCCTTGAAATCTTCGAAAGCCTCTTGATGTTTAGGCTCCCAAACAAACTCAGCCTGACCCTGTAGTTTCAACAATGGGGAGAAGGGCTGGATTTTACCTGCAGAGTTAGAGATGAAACGTCTCAGAAAGTTGATCTTACCCAGCAACCGCTGCAATTCCTTCTTTGTTCGCGGGGCGGTGGCATTGATGACTGCGCTCGCTTTGTCTTCAGGGACTTCGATGCCCCTCTGATGGACAATGAATCCCAGAAAATCTCCTGCTTGAACTCCAAAAACGCATTTGGCTGGATTCATCCTGAGTTTGTGTTGCCGCATGCGCTCAAATACCTTTCTGAGATAAGTGATGTGGTCACCCTTCTTCTGAGATTTCACCACTACGTCATCGATGTAGACCTCTAAAATCTTCCCCAGTATGTCGTGGAAGATCAGGTTCATGGCTCTCTGATACGTTGCTCCGGCATTTTTCAGTCCAAAAGGCATAACCACATATTCAAAAACACCCGCGAAGCCGGGACAACGGAATGCGGTTTTATGTCTGTCTTCTTCTGCGACTGGAATCTGGTGATACCCTGCGGTGCCGTCCATGAAAGATAATAATTCATGTCCTGCTACGGCATCTACTAACATATCCGCGACCGGCATGGGGTAGACGTCTTTAGGTGTAGCGACATTAAGGTCTCTGTAGTCAACGCAAACCCTCATCTTGCCATTCTTCTTGCTAACTGGCACGATATTAGATAGCCACTGATTGTACTTGGCTACCCTGATAATGCCCGATTTATGCATTTTTTCGACTTCCTCTTTGACGAGGACTTGGGTTTCGGAATTCATTCATCGCGGCTCTTGTTTCACAGGCCTCTTGTCAGGGAGTGTTGGTAGTTGATGGCAAACCAAGTCTGGTGACAGGCCAGGCATGTCCTCATACTTCTCCGCAAAGCAGTCTTTGAATTCATGTAATAACTCAATGAGCCTCTGTTTCTCGCTAGGCTCTAAGTAAGCGCTGATGACCACTTCCATAGGCTCATCTGCTGATCCGAGATTGACTTTCTCGGTAGGATCTCTGACTTTAGGAGGTGTATCGTCCAGCGCTGCTGGAGCGAGCTGAATATCAACCTCAGCATCTTGTTCCTGGTCAGAGAGCTCTTCATGGACGACCTCTAAGGTCGCGACCCGATCGTAGGCCTCTTTTTCCACTAAGTACGATGATAGTCTTTCGTACAGCTAGTGGAAGGCCTCTATCCCTCCCTCTGAAAGGTTGTAATCCATTAATCATTTAAAGGTTTGGGCACAGCGTGGCCAGGCCTTTCCAAGCCCTCTTTTGCGAGCGTCAGCCCCCACTGTGCCAATTCAGAGGCCGTCACCCCTGTGGGGCGGCCTTTGTCATCGATGCCACTGACCTGTAATGGAGTGATAGGCTCCAAATAGTACCTGGCATCTACATAGTTCGCGGAAACGGGGAATGGACGAGGATCCGCTTTAATCACCTCCGCTTTATCTGTCTTCCGGTTCCACATAACGAGCTCCTGATGAAGAGTCGACGGAATACAATAGCTCCTATGGATCCAGTCTCGGCCCAGAATAGCACTGTAGGCCGCATAACAATCTGTCACAAAGAAAGCATAAACTCCCTCAGCTGGGCCAACCTTGATGCGCAAGAAAAGAAGTCTCAAGGTCTTTGTTACAGTCCCTGCGAAGTTCTTGAGCGTAAGGGATGTGGATTGGATCTTCTCCTTCTTGATTCCGAGCAAGTGCATGGTTCTGGTAGTGACAACATTAACAGCAGCGCCGGTATCTACCATGATCTTGCTAACCTTGATGCTACCAACTTCTGCAGTTATATATAGAGGTCTCATGTGTTGGACCATCGCAGATGTTGGCTTGGTGAAGCTCATGAAGAATTCTTTGCCATGAGCGTCCTCCGTCTCAAGCAAGACCACTTCTTCCACAGGTGTCGTGACCGCTGATGTGATCTGCAATGGCTGCGCATTGGTTTCCTCAGTTTCGACGCATTCCTGGGCGGCGACTGGCAGTGTATACAGCGCGGGAAGTACATAAACCATGTTGCAGGACGTATCAGGCATGTCGGTCTCTCCCATGTCGTCATCTGGATTAAGCTTGGGCTCATTGACAGGGGTGTCAGTGTTGAACTGCTTAGCCAACCGATCTACCAACGACTCCTCTGTAAGGCCTTTGACCTCACACCGCTCGCGGTCCTGTACCACAGGTGTCTGTTTGGGGGAGTCTGGCTTCGGTTCCCCTTCTGCGCTTACCTTGGGGGAAGCGACCACTACACTCTGGACTCTTTTTGGTCTCCACTGTAAAGTATCGGTAGTCTTTTCCTTGCCCCCCAGTCTCTCGAAAACCGAGGGTTTAGCTTCTGGTTCTTCGCGAAATAACCTGCGCCTGACATGAGGTCTCCTTGTCGGCGAGCTCTCATTCCGAGCTGGCGGAGGTATCCTTTCTTCCGTGATCCTGCAAAAAACACTGGGCTTATCTGCCCCTGTTGCTTGTTTCTGAAGGCTGCGGGGAGCCACTAATGGCTTGGCAGCGAGTGCCTCCATTTCCTTCTGATACTGCTCCGGTGATTTGACCAATTGCGAAGGCTTGATCAAACCCTGATTCAGAGCCTCTAGTGCGCGCTTAGCTTCCCCAAACCTACGTTGCAGTTTCCTTTTTCTGGAAGAGCTTATATCCACTGCCTTCCCTTTTTGCCTAGTGTACCACTTTCCTTCCTTGATGGTGGCAGCTGGAGCAGGTGGGATGTAGGGCTTGATTAGAATATCCTTCCGTTCGTTCGTGGCCTTTTCCGCTTGTTTCTGATCGATTGCGGCTGCTTTCAGTTTCCTGAATAAGTTGGAGTCCTTTGGGGATGGTGGGGACTCCATTGTCTCTTTTCCTCTTGGGCTAGAAGGTTGATAGTTCCGCGATGGTGAGGCCCACTTAATGGGCGGGAGAGAGCCAAAACGAAATGTCTGCTCGACCTCTTCATGTGACACTTGGATGCCACACTCTTCTTTACATCGCGAGCATAGGATCATAGGTGAGGCTTTTCCAGCCGCTGCAGCCTTCTGCTTTGCAGGGGTTTCATCTTCGGCAGACTTTCCTTCGCTACCCTTGGTCTTCAAATCCAAGGTCGTCTTCCTCTGATTCTGCTTAGCCCAGTTCACATCGACCATGTTGATTCCAGTGTCGAGAAAAGGGTTTAAGTCTACGAGCACTGCCGCCGTTACTGGGGCTTCCACCTGCAAACTGCCATTATTAAGTCATACCTGAATCTGGTCTTTGAGCTTCACACAGTCTGCGGTATTATGGTTCCACAGGTTGTGGAATTTGTAGTACTTCTTCCCTTTCAACTGGTCTGGCCGAGGAAAAGGTCCGAAGTCGGTCTTCACCATCTTCGCCGCGATCATCTCATCCAGAATCTCGTGTGCCTTATTGGCATCATAAGTATATGTCGCGAACTCAGGTTTGGTGAAGGCCATCGATTTGAGCTTGACAGGCTCCTTGGAGATCTTCAGTTGCTTCAAGGCTAGATTCTTCCTCCCGGTCAACTCGTAAGCAGCGATATCATTCTCATCTTCCTCATCGTCATCCTGAACCACTTCTTCACTGTGGTGATGGTAGTAAGGGTCATATGTGGCCGGCTGATAGCTCAGGGCCGCTACAGTGCGATGTTTTCCTGGCACATATGTCCCTTTAGATGCATTCTTCCTTGCATCTGTTTCCCTGAGGAGATGTTCGAAGCTGCCTACCTCTGTGATGAGCTCTCCCATTGATTGAATCATGCTGCCATGCTGCTTCTTCCCCTGACGAGGTTCCAAACCTTTGATCGCTAGTTTGACTAACTCCTTCTTGGGTAGTATGACATTTAGCTTGGCTTTCTGAATTTGGAAGCGCTGAAGATAGGCCACAGCAGACTCTGTAGGCTGTTGGGCCATCTGGGTAAGAGAAGCCAAGTCAACCTCAGGTTCAATGGCCCCAAAGGTTTCTCGGAATAACTTCTCCATCGCGGGCCAATCTGCTACAGTTCCCGGTCGAAGCTTCGAAAACCACCTAAAGGCAGCTCCTGAAAGAGACGTGCCAAAGATCCTGCATTTGAGGATGTCATCATTCTGGTACTGGCCACATTGTACCCTGAACCTGGCCAGATGGGTAGCCGCATTCTCTGTGTCTTCTCCTGAAAAAGTAGAAAAAAATGATATTTTTATAACCCTTGGGAAAGGGTGCGAGCATCATGTGTGGCGGGAAAGGTCCCTCATAGACCCCATCCTCTTGGGTCCTAGAATTAGCCAGCCTGATCATCTCCTCGACCTCTTCACGTCTTACATACTCCGGACCCGGAGGGGAAGGAGGAGGTGTTGCCACAGTATGGCGAGCAGCCTGTAAGGGTACCGCTTGGTTCAGAGTCCCTGCCCCTTCTCCTACAGGTACAACGTGGGTTGTAACTGGTTGCTGAAGAGTTAACGCTGGCATGGGCATCTCCTTTGCCAAGGCCGTTATCTTAATCGGGTTACCCACCTGGTCAATACCATAATAGCTTCCTGGCAGCTCCTGATATATGTTTTCGGCCCCGTCGCTGTCATATTGAACAAAGGTGGTAGAGCCAGACGCGGTTCCACCAACCTTCGATGTCTGATGCTTCTGCCTGGTGGTCTGTCCGCCTGACGGGGTGGCGTTTTCTTTGCTGCCGCCGATAACCAAAGCTTGTTCTTTGCCTTTCTGTGGCGTAGCGCCAACGGTTGCGGCCGGTGTAGCTGTGCTGCTGCTAGCTTTCTCTCGCTGATTAGGCTGCACGTACTTGCTAGAGCCAGATGGCTGGCCAAGTGAACCGAGGAGAGCATTAGGATCCCCTAAAGCCTTGTTCAGCACTTCTCTTGCTTGGTTCAGCTCGGCTCTCTGCATGGCCACCTCGGTTGCGAGGCTAGTGCCATCCTTGCGAAGACCTGCCATATCTGATGTAGTTTGCTGGGTCTGGTTCGCGATGGCCTCCAGGATCTCTTTTTGGCACTAATTCTGCTCACTCGCGACACCCGTGACATGAGCCGTTACTGCACTTTCTGATTGTGCGATTTGTTGTTGGGTATCTGCTGCATGTCGGGTGATGCGTTGGTCTAACTCGCGCATGCGCCGGTCTGTCTTCGCGGTTTCCCTTTCAAAATCAGCGACTATCTTCTTGCGGTGATTTTCAATGTTCTCCATGATGATCGCGAACCTCACTTCCGAGGTCGCTCCTTCCGGAATAGGCTTCGCGATGAAAACCTCTCTTCCTCCACCTTCCGCTGTATTGGAGACAGCGGCAGTGATAACAGGCTCGCTGGCCTGATTGGTAGTGACATTCTGACCCTCAGTAGCAGTCGGGTGATTTTCTCCCTGTTCAGTAGACATGTCGGATGACTGAGTAGGATGAGAAAATTGTTAAGTCACCTGTTCTTTAGAAAGACCACGACAGTCCACGCGAGAATGCGGTCTGTAACTGGAGGTCTTGTGTTTTGAGCAGTTGGCGTAAACCTTTTGGTAAGGGTTTTCGCTCGACTTCCCAATGGTTACGTTCACGAAGAGACACTATTACAGGTCCCACTGGGCGTGCCAAAATGTTTGGCTCCAAAACCAGTCGGCGTGCAAACTGTCTCTTTTGAGCCTGTGTGCGCAGGCGTGCCAGCACCGTGGGGTGCAGTCGTCGGGGGAGTCCCTTGACCTGACTTCTTCTTCAAGCGCTGTGGACAAGGAGAGCACCAACCTCGTCACAGGGTTCTTCTCTAGCCTTCCAAGAAAGGACTTCTTGCCTTACGGATAAGGAATTTGGATGTGATCTCTTCGCGTCACCGAATCGATACTCAACGTTGTAGGTTGAGCAGAGCAATCACTGGGAAGTTTGGAGAAAACACGGGTTTTGCTAAAGCGTCTTTAGCTTCGCTGGGTTGCGAGGGTGTTACCCTTGCTTCGCTGGTTGTATCGGTGGCAGTAGTACTGGCAGTCGGCTCGCGAGGAGACTAGGACTGGAAGCACGGTCGTCGGGTTGATCTGGTGATGCTAACAATCGGCTCGCTGGGAGACTAGGACTGGCGTGCGGTCACCGGGTTTCAACGAGGTTGAAGGTTTGCTCTGGGGAGGCTTTGTAATCGCTGGGATTGATTGATTCGAGAGAGGTCCTTAACTTTGCCGCTTAACCCTGTATTTATACACCTAGGGTTTCGACTGCTCCTTGCCTTAGAAGGATTATTAATTGAAGTTTCCTATTCAATCTCTGCTACTCGATCCCAATAAGGTTTCGTTTTCCTTACGGACTATGGAATGGGCGAAGTTATATCCCAAACCCGAATAGGCTTAGTTTTGGGCCGCAGGTATAGGCCCGCTGGCTCAAACCCACCAAAGAATCTTGCCAAAAATACTTTTGGGCTCAAACAAAAGTTATCTGACTTCTCTCTATTTAGAAGCTTAAGCACTAATTTAACCTAAACAGGTTTCGAGTCCGGTCAATTGGCCAAGCTAGCTAGCTAGCAACGACACCGAACCAGTCAAGAAACCAGACAGAAATTGAGAGTACCAACCAAATCCACAGCTTTTGCATTTCCCATGAGTGTACCTTCCAACCATGCATTTTAATTAATTTCTTTGACTCGGTATGTGAGTCTGAAGTTTTGCTTTCAGTTTTGATTATCAAGTGAATTATACACTATAAATACACTCCACCATCTGTTTGTTTGTTTCAACACTTGTAACATCTCATTCTCGATCTTCTCTTTCTTTTCCCCCTAGGCTCGGCCATTGTTAACTGATACCCACGGGTTCTGCTCTATAGCCTCCTTATTATCATGCCGCCGACTAATCTCAGAAGCTTAATAATACTTCTCCTTCTCCGAAAATCACTTTGTCCTCAGCGTGCAATATTTAATTTACCCTTGTCTTGCAAACTTTGCCTACTTCAAAAGCTCGTACAAGTTAAGTTAATTAGGATCACAAGTTAAAAAAAGTTATATTGATTGAAGTCTCAATTAAATACAGCACAGACTGCAGGGAATAACCTCAGCCTTTGTTACGATGGTTCAAGTAAAAGATGCATGGTTGTTCTCATCCTACCAAATGAGGACATGCAGATGCTCATCCTCAAAAACCTCGTATTTGATTTGACTAACATTCAACTTTCTGCGGGATAATGCGAAAGTAATTTCCAGCTGAGAACGTCCAACAAACCCCAAATAGAGAATCGGGATACAAAGATAAATTCTTAAGCTATTTACTTGTTTCTTGGTTCTGGATACAAAATATGCATTTCCTTGCCAGCAAATTAAGGCCAGTGTCTTGCTAGCTAGCTGTGGTCTGTAATTTCTATTTTGCCAGATTCTGAGATTTTAAAATTCTTGTCTTTATCAATGATTGTATCTGAATGTAATTTTGAGGCCAAGTTAATTAGAAGTAGGAAGTTTCATTAAATGTTCTTCAGTTCTCCTTTTGTTTTTAACCATATTCACGTTTTAAATTAACAAAAATTACTGAGTTGGTCTAAAGAACTTCATGCACCTGTGATTAACGAAAGCTAGTCGTCGGAAGAGTGTGATAAGATCGATGCGAAAGAGATGATGACTTGAGAGTGAGCAAAGAATTGAGAAGTTAGAATATTTGTGATGCATGGTTGGGCGTGCTGGACCATGTTTGTAAAGAGCTTAGAAGATCAAAAGCCACACGCACTCCATATCCTCTTGAAAATATAAGGACATAATGTGTTTTCTGGAAAATGGGGATTGCAAGCCACATATCAATCCTTACTAGAGGTGGCAAACGGGCCGGCCCGGCCTGGCCCATTTTAAGCGGGCATAGTCGTGCTTCGTGCCGTGCTTGGGCCGGCCCATTTATTATCGTGTCGGGCTCGTGCCGGCCCATTTACTTAAACATTAAGCCCGGTCCAGCCCATGGCCCGAGCCCATATCGTGCCTGGTCAATAAACGGACCGTGCTCGTGACTACCCACTATAAAGCACTATTTTAAAATCTTAATTTGAATAAATAAAAATTAATTTTATTTAACTATTTAGAAAATTAAAATAAATTAAGTTCTACAATATTTTTCTTAATCTTAGCTTTTTAAGATTAGTTTTCTAATATTTTTTATATTCCACTACAAGAAAGAAAGAAAGAAAGAAAGAAAGAAAGAAAAATAACTCAAAATATATTGCTTGTAGTATATTATTGTGAGATTAATCTTTATTAATATAATGAAGTTTTAGTATCATATTATTTTTTCCTTCATTCTATAGTTGTATTATATGAGATTAGAAAAAATACTTTATGTCAAAACAAGGATAAAATGTATTATTTTACTATTTTGACAATATAAAAAAATAGTATTGGTGGAATTGTCATGAGATTTTTAAAAAAGAGGTTTAATATTCAAATCTCATCATTGTGGTTTTTAAATATTTTTAAAAACAAAATGAAATTTTGTGTTTGTAACGGGTCGGCCCACAATATGTCGTGCTCGGGTCATGCCGGGCCACTAACGGGCTTGGGCCGTGCCGGGCCTCTTTTAAGCATGCCGGGCCCGTGCCGTGCTCGTGCTTAGCGGCTCATTTGCCACCTCTAATCCTTACTGGGCACCAGAAACCAAAATTAACAAATAGAACACCAGATTTTGGTTACGCAGTGAAAACCTCAAATATGAGATTAAAAACAATGCGGGGCTCTTACTCTAGAGAACCCAAAAATAAGAATTAACTTATGATGAAGGATATGTTATTTACAAACTCGAATAGCATTAGCACTGCTACAATGATTAGACAAAATCTAATATGAAGTTTGTCTTCCGTCTTGAACTCCTTCTTCTCTTGAACGATCGCCAAATATCGGTCTTCTTTCTTCACAGCTTCTCTACTGATCTCAAGAGAATTTATGCATATGAAAAACAAGACCAAGACACTTAAGCATGGAACAAGTGTCTTTGACTCTTATGACAAAATGAATCTCAAGCATGCAAGACCTCCAAACTGATTCTTGCCTTTTCTCCACCTATCACCATCCCTCTTTTTCAATATATATCAATATATATGAATAGGTGCCGTCCCCCAACACAAACAAACAGATTTCTACCCTAATACCCCTTCTACAAGGAAACTATCTTTTGTTTTAAAGATGACCAATCAAAGACACCAACCCTAAAATATTTAGGAAATCAATTACCCA
Organism: Rosa x damascena; assembly: GCA_001662545.1. Classification (NCBI taxonomy): domain Eukaryota; kingdom Viridiplantae; phylum Streptophyta; class Magnoliopsida; order Rosales; family Rosaceae; genus Rosa; species Rosa x damascena. The sequence continues at coordinate 42,565 of LYNE01000711.1, forward strand.
CTTTCACAAACAGAAAAATATCTTCAAATAAATAAAAGATATTAAACCCATTAACCCCAACGATACCTTCCTAGATTAACACCAAATTAATGCATGTATGCATGAATCCATTTACATGAGATTCTCTTGGATAAGCTTGTATGATACTTCCCGTTTGGTATGGGAATGCCAATACTTGTACCTACACCTCTTGATTAACACAAGTTCCTTCATTGCTACTAACTTCTCTATGTAAGTTTCAGAAGTTCCCCCAAGGTACTAAACCCTTCAAACTAAAAGAATAGAAGAGAGAAAACCCTAGAGAGAACGTCCTTGGCTGGGATTGCGCCTGTCTGGCTGTGCCTCGGCGCTGGCACTAGCCACTGGCCTTGTCATTGCACTGTGCGTGTGGCCGGACGGGTTCTGTTGCCAGTGGCCAGGTCTGACACTCGGAGGCTATGGTGTGGAGGTTTCTTTCCCCATTTATTCTCGGATCCGGCTGCACCAGGGTATGATCGGTCGGTGAGGGATGGGATTGACGTTGGGTGGATCCACGATGCGGCGATGGGACAGGCGGCGGTGCTATCACGGGTAGGTGGAGGGATGGAGAGGGGCGGTGTTTGGGCAGGTTTCCTCTCGGGTCTGGATCCCCGATCTGGATCACGGCTGCGTGGGGATGGGATAGTGGAGTTGGATGATGTCCTCCTATGGTGGTCCGACGGCGGCGACATAGCGGTGGTGGTGGAGACCCGATGTCAATGGTGGAGTGGTGGGCGCAGTGGTGCAGGCGAAATCTTGGGCTGGGTGTGAAGAATGGTGGCAGACTGCATTTGTTCTCTGGGCTCGGGCTTTGTTGCTTGGGCTAGATGGAGTTTGGGCCTAGGTCTGTGTTTGGGCCCAGGTCCCAAAATGTTTTATTTTTATGTTTTATTGCAAGTTAAATTAGGGTTTGGTTTCTTGTGTTTTGTTTTTCAGCAATAAGTTACTATCAAGGTTTTGTTTTAAGTTTAGTTGTTGGATCGGGTGCACTGCAATTTTAGCATAGACAATCTTCTATTCAGCGGTCTAGAGGTTGTTCCTGTTCTGGAGTTAGGTCAGCAGTGGTGGCGAAAATGTTTGGCGGTGGCATACTGGCATAGACAATCATCCTTGGCCTTCTAGTGGGATTGTTCCTGTCTGATCTCGAGTTGGAGGTGATGGCGATTTGGAGCATTTGTGGATTGACGGTGTTGACATTAAGGTGGCCATGGTCTTAGGTTTAATTTAATCTCAAGTCTGACGGTCCAGCATTTCTCTTTGGTCGGGTTTGAAGTCACAACTAGTGTAGACTTGGTCGATCAAAGGCAGGTCAGGAGGACTCTGGGTGGCGAGTTAGTGTTGACAAAGTTGTGTGTCAAGGATTCACTGCACCTGCGTATATTGTCTTTGCCTTTAATTGTAGTGCAAGTTAAGTCTGTGGCCTTTTTGGCTCCGTCAGTCAGTCATTTTGGAGTTCCAGTGTGAAGTCCAGTGGCCATTTCTGTGTTTGAGATGATGCCAAAACTCATTGTATCCAGTTCATTATTAATGAAGTTTCTTCT